>JARFNW010184802.1:0-15000 GCA_031763155.1 Dirona albolineata
TAATGGGGTCGGGGGTGCAGCGTGATTTACCGCTTTAACTAAAGTATCACATTTGAATAGGTTTGTGTACGCTGTGTATACAATCAATATAATTGTGACCGAGTACCTCGATACCCTTCGGTCAATTGTGACCGAGTACCTCGATACCGCTCGGTGCCAATTGACATTTACCTCACTGTGTTATTGTCAATTGGCACAGCGTGACTTGGGGCCAATTGACGCTTACCTGTGTTATTGTCAATTGACACCGAGTCATTTGGTGCCAATTGACGCTATCATTTTATTACACTTACACAAACGATTTTATTTATATTCAAATCATAATTAAATTACTTTAAAATGAAACGCTGTAACTGTAACACATTTGTCATAAAAAGATTTTACGCTACTAGAAATCTATCATCTGTCCGAAAGTATTCTTCTTAGATTCTTCTTTTGATTTGTAGTTTAGATCCAAAATATATTAAAATGAATCACGGAAACCGATAAAATATTTATAAACTCCACGTTTACTGAGAAATTATCATTATTGCTAGATATAATGCTTTACCTGGGTGCCCTTCACCAACCGATTCAGATGTGAATAAGAATGTGTGGTTGGATGCGGTCGTGGAGTCATCAACTGGGTCTCTCTCTTTCATGTCTGAATCTGAAATTGTCGTTCCACTCATATTTTAATTCAATTCAATAAAATTCAATCCCCACTGAGTCAGTAGTCAGTGTCAGTGAAATCAAAAGACTTAAGACTAGAGCTAGGTCTAGTCTACCTATCTTTAACAGAAATGAACCACCACAACAACAAAAGTTAATTCCACCCGGATAGTGTATTGTTTGCGTTTTGTCCTGCCTTTGCCTTTGTTTTTTGTTTCTGTGAGAGTTTGAGAAAACTAAAACCAGCAAAATCGCCGACACCGACACTTTACACCGGACCGGAAACAGGTTAAGATTTTATAGTTTCGATATCACGGTTGCCACATTCGATTTTTATATTCTAAGTTAGACTACAAAACTTTTATTTTGTTTGAGCTTTTAGGTACCGTAGGCGTCTATCTATGTTATGATTTTTTAAAACAATTGTTTATTTTTTGCTGCTTATGATCCCCTTTTCTCTGCGACTGGTTTCTAGTCATATAGAAAAAGTAGTATACTATAGTCTCGAATTATGCACATATATTTTAGATAGGGTAGCTAGTTTCAATTTAGTGCGTTGCACGCCACTTCTTGAATAAAAATGGAGTAATAGTAATAGTAAAAGAAAATAAAGCAAAAAGGACTATAAAGAACAAAAAACAAAACAAAAAAACAATTAAAAAAAAGAATACTTCGCATTTACTCTTGTTTATGAATTGTTTACATATTTAGATAATTACTATCAACGCTTGACGTAGGTTAAGTAAAATGCCCTGGCAATCAGTCGACCTTGGTGAAGAAAAGTTTTTCGAAGAAACAAAACACCTGTGTAAAGAGTAAAGACGAAAGTTGTGTTGGACACTTGACTTTGGGCACTTGGAGTCCAAGGTTTACAATTACAAGTGAGATGTCACATTTGGATAATTTAGCCTCTGGGTTAGATCTGATAACATAGACTACGAGATAGTAAATAGTAGTATATCTAGTTATTAGTTAACCCTTTGTTGGCTTAGGTGCCTTGTTTGTTGTCAGTTGTCTGCTACTATACTGCTAGATAACAATAAAAGTAAAGGTATCATTGTCATTAGTAATGATAATGATAGATGTGAGGAGACAGACTGAGGTCAGTAAATAAAAATTAAGTGTGATGATAGCATCAGTAGGTTATAGATAGACAGTCTAGGGATGATAATGGTAGACTAGTAACCTATGTAAAGTATGTTTTATTATTATTATTGTTGAAAATTATGACTAAGACCAGCTTATGACTATGAGTGAGAGGAATTGTCTCTAAAAAGGCAATGATAGTCTACTGAGGTCTACACTGTAGAGTCTAGATAGTCTTGAGTTGGACCGAAACAGGAAAATGATTGTTGACAATCAGAATAAAAATGATATTGCCAGTGAGGGATACCAGCATCACCTCTCTGACCATCAGTCAGAGTGTGAGCTTGTATCAGTACTATCAGCCAAATTCAATGTTTAAAGGAGCCTTTTTATTGTCTATTTATTATTGTGAGACTTGTCATTATTGTGCGACTCTTCGCCCTACCTATGGGTCTATATTATAATGCTATCTTTTTTTCTGGCACTCCATTACTTTCCTACCATTTTGCAACTGTTTATCAATGCTCTTTACACATATTTCCTCACTGGACTCAGGACATGTGACTGAAAACCCAGTATATTAGTAAGTGGGGAACCAGTGGCGCAGTGGCTTAGTCACTCACCTTTGGTCTGAGAGGTCGCTGGTTCAAATCCCGATGGAAGCACTGCTTTTTTCTTGAGACCTTCATCTCACTTTGCAGTGCTGCCATGTGGGTTATTCCGGTCTACCCTTTGAATAAACCCTAAAGACACATTTCCTCCTTGGACAAATGAAGGGAATTTATTTTGTTATTTATTATTATTTTTATTATTATTATTATGACGAGCCTAACAGGCTACTGTATTCTCCCCATGGATAGATTTTGTCTTCATTCTTCCAGTCAGTCACTCTTCTCACTAAAACAATTTTTGGCAGCTTATTAATTATTAACATCCCATATTGTTTCTTTTCCAGTCACAAGATTGGTGTGGACTGCTGCGTCACTTTTCTGCCTCAAACTACTGAAACCAAGATAAGGGTTGGCTGTGTGGGCCTTAAAAGACTTTTATTTCAGACCAATAAAACAAGACATTACAATTTCATTTGAATGCAAATGATTATTGTGCAGTTTCCATCATGTCGTATAATATTTGTTTCTTCAAAAATGTGGCACGGATAAACAGGTCTCCACTAAATAGTAAATTCTTTATCAGGACAGTTACGCATTGTTTGAGAAAAGTTACAGACACAGAGAATTCTCATAGAAAATGTGTAGGCCTACTACCTCAATCTCATCGAGTTTTGAATCATTATAAATCATTGTGTTTGTCATCACTGCCAAACTCCAGGTTGCTGTCAAATAAAAAAGACACAACGCAAGACAAGAATGTAAACTCGGAGTACTTGGAGTTGTACCTTTTTGAGAAAATACGTTCTCTTCGAGTGTTAGGACGATTTTCTAAATATTCATGTCTGTCGTTTATGTTGGGTGTTCCTGTATGTGTTATGTCAACATTGTCAAACCTCATGCCTATTGAATCATCAAAATTGATTATTTCAGTTCTTGCCTTTTATTTTGCAATATTCACTGGTCAAAGTTTTCTGTTTTCATCCAGAATTTTAGCTAAAATGATGATTAACGAGGATGAAAGTATGATAAAGATATCTCATTTATCTTTGCTGGGTAATAGGAGAGATATATTTGTAAAACCGTCAGAAATTGTCCCCTTTACAGATGTTAATTCTGAAGTCTTGGTTAAAAAGATGGCTTTTATCAAATTGAAAAATTCTAATAAGCAATTTATATTTATGCCAGATTTAGGAGGTATCGATACAAATTTTGAGGTAATTGAATTAATTCTGAGTGGTGGTTTAAAAGATGAGAATGAATGATTCTATACGTCAAAGAATGATATTGGTATGTATGTTAACAAAATGTGTCAGAGTCAGAATTTTAATAAAGATATTGGCAATGACAATAAATGTGAAAAAGATGCCTATTAATTCTTTTCATTATTATTTTACTTGTTTGTTGGTTTGTTATTATCAAGTCCCCTTTATGCCTCATAAAGCAGTGGGTAGGGCCCAGCCATAATATGTCATGCTCTGAAAGGGGGCGCGTATATGACAATTTGGAAGGAAATCCAAAGACTACTGTATAACTACTCATCGCCTAACACAGGGCTAGAATTGGAAAAAACTCTGCATCAGATCAGGGACTTAAGAAGAGCAGATTTAGAGCCCATTGGATCCAAACACCTTTACCAGTAAATTGGACAACAATGTACCATGAGGAGATCCATACATTTTACCACTAAACACTGCTGCTGTTGCCCTAGTGGTTACAACTAGGAGCTGCCTCCTGCGCAATCATTGTTTTACTGTTTGAGATTCGTTGATATCTAGACATGATGCACAATGGTGCAGGTGACGGAGTGGTTAGGCTACTCGTCTTGAGATGTGGGTCAGGTCCTGTGTTCAAATTGTGTCTGAAGCTACCTATGTTGAGTCCTTGGGAAAGACTTTACATATTTTTTCTCACTCGACTAAAATGTGTACATAGTATGCGTACCCAGCTGCAAGCAGATAAATATATTGATGCAGTAGTCACTGGGTGATTGCACGCTCATAAATGTACACTGACGGCGAATGACCGAATATTTTAAATTGATAACTATGTTTAAATTGAAATGCTGGCCAGGTATGCATAATTGAATTACACGCTCAAAACTACAAAATTGATTACATTTGTGAAATGTATCACCCTGAACACATTAAAAGCAAAAGAAAGGCAGTGAAAATAACAGACTAGGTAGGAAAACTGTGATGTCATCATCTCGTAAAGTGATGCAGGATTGTCGCGATCACGCCAGAGCAGACTGTGTCATCCATAGAAGTATCAATCAAAATGATGGGATTGCATTGGATTGTTAAAGTCACGTAAACGCCAAGGCGAGTTAACAGAGCCGATACCACTTATATTTATACCCACTTAGTGCTACTTGTGTAGCTTATGTAACTACGCGGTACGCGCCATTGCACGCTTTTCTCTTCTCCCAAACAGCGTGCATTTATCCAGAGGCTACGGTAGTATGACGAGTCTAACAGGCTGCTCTACTGTATGCTCCCCATGGGAGTGGAGAAGCAAATTGAATTCACGGCTTGATGAGGGTTCAACTGATGTAAAATATATGAGCTTACACATGTACTGGTATACAAACTATTGACCCATCTTTACCTTTAAAGTCAAACATTCTCCTTTCTTAGTATCCTCTTGAACACATTAAATTTTGTGTTTCTTCGTACTTCGATGTTGTTGTTGGTAAAATATTATTCATGTGAGCGTCTGTAACCTGCCCTTCGCCCACCCCCATCAGTTGTGTACATTGACGGAATAGCTCATACTCATAGTTTGAATGGCCACCTCTACAGCTGAGGTCTTAGTGACATTAGTGACCCTCAGCACTTCTGCAGATATATGTTGGCACCATGTATTCCCAACATGCTATAATGATAATATATTTTAAAAAAAAACAAAAACAAAACAAAAACAAACCGTCGGTGTCCGTCTGTGTTGGGCGTATGTCTGAAACTGAAACCACGCACTCCCAATGCCCTTACGATAGTGAATGACCCAGCCGGCTGAGGCGATGCATGATGTAAAGTCTGTGAGTCTGCGAACTATAAACCCATCTTTATTGTTACAGTAAAACATTGTTCTTTCTTGGAAATGTTATGAACCCAAAATATTTAATTAAAGGATTGTGATCCTGATCTGGATACAATGTTCTTTGTCTACTGAGTAAATCGTAAAAGCACTCCACTCCAACGCCCACTCCTACTGTCTGCCATTACCATGATGGGGGTTCCTAGCCGCCATTCACTGCTGGATTTATTCAGTGACTTTGACTTTAACTTGGCATCGTCACTTTATTTTTCTTTCTTTAGCCATCTTGTTGTCATGGGGCACATATGGTGTCAATGCGATATTATTTCCATAACTATCGGTTAGCCGCTTTTTAGCTGATGATCTCCTATGTTAGGCCTGCTTCATGGAGTTCCTTTCCGACGGTTCGTCGCCATGTTTCTTTGGGTCGGCCCCTCTTTTTTCCCATCAGCTGTCCAGTGTATATCTGTTTTCGGTATTGCGTGCTGGTCCATCCTTACGACATGACGCAAACGAGTGATACCTAAGGTAACATAGCGGAGAACGAGTGAGACAGAGACGAAGTCCCTCAAGCACATCTAGTGAACACCGACAAAGTGGACGCGAGTCACAAGACAGCAGATAGAGCTGGATGCCCTACTTTGTTGCTGGAATTGTGTGGATGCGTGTGAAATGTAAGTTGCAAGTCACACAGAAAAATGTATATAAGATGCACACTTTTGGATGTGATCAATCAGGCATAAAACTTAAAACTAAACGTCTTAAGAACTCTCTACAAAACCAAACAATCTTCAAGCCGAGTGTAAAAGTATGTACGACAAATTCATAACGCGAACGATTTATTCCGAAAAGGGAAATCGCCAAAATGACTCATGTATAGCATTAAGGTCAATAGAACCGGTGCTTGTCCCAGTTTCCGTAGCGTGACACCCTTCTGGATAGGACGCTGGTCTATTACCCGCCTGTAAGCTGGTACCCATAACTACACCTGGGTCGAGTGGGGCGATTGAAGTTGTCTCTTGCCCAAGAAAACCAACGCCATGCGAGTCCACTGTCATAAACACTCGACCATCGCTTCTATCGAGTGACATGGTTTCTTTCTAGTCACCTTGAGCTGATAGTAAGTGCAAACTTTCTATCATGTAGTGTTGAACATATGAAAGAGCAGCCCGCTATTAGATTTATGTGGCAATGCCGGAGGTTTTTTCTAACAAAGCCAAGTAAGGAATTCTTGACATGAGGGTTGCCATTTCATGTTGACGCTAATGGTGACTCATAAATAGGGGGTCCCTGAAACCTTTTCTAAATAAATGGTTAGTAATCAAAATTCAAAGGCGATCTACTGCGAGATATGACTATGAGGTAACACTTCGTAGCGTTGACCATACTTCTAGTTCTAGATCGTGAAGATCGGTTTGGTGCTGTACTTGGTCAGTGATTGATCTTATTTTACAGTACACTAGGCAATCGTCCGCAAAAGTCGGATTTGAGAATTTATAGAGAGAGGAAGGTCATTGATATGACACAGGAAAAGTAGCGTCCGAGGACCTTTCTCATGGACTCATCACCGGATCCATCATTGTCAGGATTCGATCTCGGGACTTCACATCTCCAGCCCTGCAACCTAATCACGCAGCCACTTGATGAATCTTGTTGAATGACACACCACCGTGCTCTAAGCTCTTTACATAATTTGCACTTTAAACCAATTGACGCCATTCAAACCATTTGGTGGCAGATAATTTGTATATTACTAAACCATTGTATCAACTGTTCCTCTTCATTGAAAAAGAAAGTTGATTATAAATATTCCCTTTTCCACACTTGTAACTTGTATGGTCACTTTCTAAGAAACAGAAACTCCTGTCCAAAGGCAATCTGTGATAGGACTATAACAAGAGACTGACTGGACCTTGGAAATGATGGCGGATGAGGTTGAGTATTTGAATCCTGTGGTCGGCGAGGCGATTGTTGTATTTGCAGGCACGTAATCAATTTCTGCTTTCGACAATCGTTTTCTTGATCTTGACTATTTTGAGCATTTCTTTCCTGGCACCACATTGCTTTCCTACTATTTTCTTTCAATTTGAAAATGCTGACTGGTATTGGGAACCCTATAACCTCACTCTCACGGCAAAGGTCGGGGGTTCAAATCCTATTGCAACCGTCGCATTGTTTTTCTTGGTCAAGAAACCTTGTCTCACCCACTCATACAGGTGTATAAATGGGCACCAGCTTACAGCTGGGTAAGTATAGTAATCTGCGAACGACCAAATAATTTATAAATGAATGGAGTGTTGCTGAAAGCAATGAATGGTGTGGTAAGAGACATAAAGGGAAAGCATTGGCGGCTTCATAAAGACAAAACAATTGTTTCAGTTTGTCTTTAGGAAGTCGCCAATGCATTACCGTTATGTCTCTGACATATTGTCACTTTGTTCACTTCATGCTACGAAGCCTGTGGGCCTCAAAGCTCCTAAGTTCTTATAAGCCAGAGATGCCTCCTTGTTTCCCCTTGAACTTGGTATCCCTCCTCGTTACTTGTGAAGAGAATCATCAATCCAGTGGCGCAGCGGTTAAAATCACTCGCTTTTTGGTTCAAGAGTTTGCAGGTTCAAAACCTGGTTGAGCACTGGATTTTTTTCTAAAGACGTTGATCCCAACTTGCGGCACTGCAGTGCAGCTAACGCCTTGGTTATTCCGGTATACCCTCCGAATATACAGCCTAAAGACAATCTATTCTAAAGTTAGTCATCAATATTACACAGTGGGCTCATCACCTGCTCGTCTTTAATTTCTGATGCAGAGTATTCTGGCCATGTGTAAGGTGATGAGTGGTATTGGTCCTCATTGTCATTTGGATTAACTTCCATTTGTCATGTGCTCCCTAGCTTGACATATGGCAGGCCCCTACACTACTTTCTGTGGTAGAAAGGGGACACGATAAACAACAACAAACAATATCAATTAACACAAGATACAAAAACATTCAGGGTTTAAGGAAACGAAAAGACAGAGAAATTTGATGGTCAAACATTTATTTATAATTAATGCAATTTCAAATGATATTACAAACGGTATTTTTTAAAATTTATATTATATTACTGTAACATGTCCTGCAGACATTCTAAATAAAGCATTCGTTTTCGGTGAATTCCAAGGTACAACTTTTTAAGTTTATTATTATTATTAATGTACACAGTCATTGAATGAATCTAGGTTGGTCAATGAAATGTAATATTATAATAACATAGTGTAAGCAGCCTTGGTGTTGGTAAGAAAAAAAAGAAACGAAAAAAAAAAGAAAGAAAAGAAACATCATCTGAAAGGCTACATATTTGTATATTATCATAAGAGACTAACGTCACATGTCTTGCAGCCACAAAGCACCCTTACAACCATCACACTCACACTTTTTAATCAACCAACTACTACCAGCAAAAGCACTTACAAGCAAATTTTCAGACTGTGCATCGCATATGCACATTAGCCGTGTTATAATAATAATATTCTAATTACATCAGCTTAAAACTAATAATGCCTCGTTGAGGAATTTTAATTAAGTCTACGTTGTTAATCAGTGTAGTATCATGAGAGAGAGAAATGTTTTAAGTAAAGGAATGAACTCCTTTTAATTCAGATTGTTTTTTTTTGGCTGGCAGCCCTCATTCCTAGGTAAACTGTAACAATGGCATTTACAATCTTTGCTTAAAGTAATAGATAAGAGTCAAGACATTGTATTTTATACAAAAATTTATATTCCCTATCATCAATGTCTGAATTATCCATCAGCTAATCTCAGATGCCGTACAGCGAATTGGCCTGTGAAGTGAATCCGGTTTACATGCCACAAAATTATTAAAATTTATGCAGCAGAAACGGTTACAAGTTACGAGTGGCCCAAGCTGAATTTAGGGTATCCAAGAGATTTGAATAGTACTAGTCATCATACAGCTTTATTGGATGTCGTCAGTTTGTCATTAAAATATCAGTGTTGACAGGAATGATATGACAAACTCTTAAAACATTCCATCAATCTCATGATACACCTGGATTAAAACGCAGACCAAATAATAATTCTTTTTAAAAAATGTGATAATTCTTTTTACCTGATACACTATATTATAGTAAAAACTTTTAACGATATCTAATAAGATATTTAATGAGATATTTGATGAGATAGTTAATGAGATAGTTAAGGAACTACGTTGTCTATTTCCCCCTAGACCCCCAGACCAGTACGACTTAATCCATCACTCTGAAATCAGCTGAAGCAACACTTTCATAATAGTCATACACACCATGCAAAGGGAAGTAATAGGCATAATACACGTGCAAACTTTTTATTTACAGAGTTTCTTCCCCTTCAATCAGCAACACCCCCTTCCCTTTCATAAAAAAAATGAAGCAAAAATAATAATTAATTAATTAATTGTGAAATATTAAAGCACAATCCTTTTCAGGAATAACAGCAACATGTTAAGTTATGAAATATTTTATCTTGACTTTGATAATAGTTATTGACACATCTTCACAAATGTAAAACAGTACATGTCTTTATCATCTCATGCAACAAACACACTCACAGATCTTTAGATTGTCATAAATGAAGGCAAATCTTAGAAATTACATTATATACAATGTCTTTCATTTATGATTGACGTTAGGGCCAAAGAAAAAGGATGAAGAATGTACAGATAGAAGGTGTAATCATGAATGATGGCGTGAAATTGATCTGAAGGAGAGAAGAAAGATTGGAAGAGCAATAATAAAATGTGTGTGTGTGAACCATCAGTGATTCCCTTTGAGAAACCCTACAATAAATATTTAACAGATTCTCAAAAGATGCTACGATGAGTGATCATATTCATATGTCCAGCTTTATAATTCAATGAAAAAAAACCAAAACTCAACAACTGAAGGCCAATAACTCCATTTTCAAATCAGTTAGCCGTTAATATTAATATAATATATCCGTTCACTTTAAATGCAGGTTATTCATAACGAAAATAAATAAATTCCTGAAATTTTTTGGTTTTAAAATTGCTAAGATAAAATTATAATGACCTCAAATTATATTTACTCTAAAATGGACTACCATTATTTTATCCTAAGGCCAAGAAATGTTTTTACTTTTTACTCAGCCCATCTGATGTGCTTTTTTATTTAAAATCTGGGGATTGAATTTTGTTTATAACTGCTATTGCATTCAAAAGATAATATGCATAATGATATATAATTGTCTTTTGTAGCAGTCATCCAGTAATTAACTAGATATTTCATTATTACAAATTGGGCGAGTGTAACTCGTTTTTCTTTAAAAAACCTAAAGAAGAATTATGTTACCGGCGGTATCATTATTATTAGAAAAGCTGGACAGTGAAAATATAAAAGTGTATCTTTGATAAGCATGAGTCATAAATCTGTGAAAAAGCACCATTGTTATAATAGAGTTGAAAAGGTACATCACTGATTCATACTTACAATTTTCTCATAGTCCGTTTAAAGCATTTTATTTAGAATGCATAACAAATGCATACTTTTCAAATACACATGATGCACTCACACACTCACTCATACTCATACTCTCTCTGTCACACATCCATCAGACACACACAGACACACACGCCATTCACAAACATACACACCACACACATACAGATGCACACTCATACACACACTCATCCCATCACTCACACACTCTTTTATAACATACACACATACATACTGTACACTTCCCATCAAATGACCCATTTAATAGAAAGAAATGAAATCCCTCAATTAATAAAGCATTCCATGCATTGATCTGTTCAGTTCCTCTGAGCATCGTTCGATGGATTTACGCGCTATATAAATATTTCTTCTTATCGTCATTATTTGTGAAGAGGTGACAAAGCAACACACTGAGAGTGTCTGCTGATGGAACCTGCTAGAACAATCTTGCTTCCTTATCCATCACAACAAAATCTAAACTAGCTTTTACTCCAAAATGATCAGCTTCCACTATAAGACTATAAAACCTACATAAACCCTTTTGGAATTGAGACCAGTACTCCAGTGACATTTAAAATTTTTACGATTAATGAGACAAAAAAATATTGTCACAATTCTAATTTCATCCAAGTCACTGGTCACTGGTCATAGCAAGGGGAACAACTCTTGATTTTAAAGCCTTCCTGTTTAGTAAGGCAAGAGTTATATGCTCTTGACAAAAATTAAAAACAACCCATAATAATATTATCATATTTCTTGCATGTTTCTTTAAACCTCGCAGTTAATTAATGTGATCTCAAACAAAATCAGAACCAAAAATTGGTTCTGACACATTCATTATATCCGAGGTGTACAGCGCACAAACACTTTTATCTTACATACAAATAAATCTATATTCACAGTTTTGACCAAAATGTTTGCTACTCGTGATCATGGCATAACAAAGTGGATTTGGATGTGTGCAATATACAAACAACAATAACTTGGTGCAAATCTTCCACAACAAACATTTGGTCGAAAATCAATTACTTCTATTTTAAATATAGAAACACATTATTTCTTCATCTCTGAGATTCCATGCATTTTGTACATGGTGTTAGTTATGAATTATAAATATCCTTCACGAAGCGAGTACGGTAGAACTTGAATTCTAAAAACAACGGAAGACCTATTATTCCTTGCCTTGTAATAATATAAAAACTTCAATGTAAAAAAAATAAAAAGGTTATGGGAGGTTTGCACCAAGTAATTGAGGACTTAACGGGTGATTGACTCGTTACATAACAAGCTTTTTTCTATTCAAGCCCATCATCATCAGCAATAATTAACATTTCAAATAAATATAAACATTCACAAACTCAATTGGAAAGAAAAAAAAAAGAAAAAAAAAAGAAAAAAGAAAAGAACCGATCTTTGTTAAATATAAAAAAATAATAAAAAAACAAAACAAATTGTGGTGTCATATAGATGAAATAATATTAACATGAAAATCACAGCACCACATTGACTTGGGGGGAAGTTGGTTGTTGTTGTTGTCGTCTCACAGATCGCCTGTACTCCTGCGTTGACGATTCTTCACGCATTGAAGACATGTTGGGTCAGGTAACATGACAAAGTTTCGTTTGTCAACGGCAGACCACACGTCAACAATCGTACTATTATTATCAATATGTTTGTAGTATCCGTTTCCAAGAATTAATAAGAAAACTGTCCCATTTCTTGGAATTGCACAACAAAATTTCATGTAGGTATTTCACAACATTAAGTTAGTGACATTTCATCCATTTCTAGACGTTTCGAAAATTCTGTGCTGCACTCATAGAATGTCAATCAATCGAAAAATTGTTCACAAAACATTCTCGGTTTCAATTGAGAAGCGAATGACGTAATCAAAAGCTGACTTTGTTTCACACTTTTTCACTGAAGGTGCGCTATATTCACATAAGACGCGTTTTCTTTCAAGCTTGAGTTTATTCTAATTCTCATGCAAATTCCGAATTGAACGAACACATCATTGGGGTCTCCATGTTTTGATCATTTGCTCACATATCGTCTCTCGTCAGAGTTCATATCGAAATTGTCACTTTTCTCCGTTCATTGTCACTTTATTCATATAAACAGGTAGGAGTCATTTGTGACACATCTCATGTGAAGGTGGTGACTTTTAGTCTCCGTTCTCCCCTTTTGTATTTTGGTAAACAAAGCTGGGAATATTCTCAGTGGTAACTCATTTTTACATAATGTGTCTTATACACATCCACTCACCAATGTACACACTCACCTACATACTCACACACATACACAGCAAGCAAACACACATACACACACAGACTCTCACACAAAATCATCAAATCCCTTTTTTTTTCCGAGTAAGTATATATATTGAAATGCTGACTTCTCAATCTGTTTTTGATTATCTGTAAATGCGTCACACACGCGCTTCTATGTGTGCCCATCACGAACACACACGTTGCACAAAGGGCTGATTTAGTATTCTTACAAAAAAACTGTCATTGCATCGAATAAGAATTTTAAAGGCATCATCATCACATCCAGAAGTCTGGTCATCCGTCGGTCAACAATCATAACCAGCTGCCGTTGTCCTTCTCCAGCACGGCCGCAGCGTCCATTCGTCCCATGACCCGAAGGATGTTCATCAGATCCGTAACGGCTGTGTCCTCTCGATGCCTAGCCTCCCAAAGATCAAGGATGTGTTCCGTGGGGGAGGATTTGGTGGCGAAATAGTTGATGTATCTGGCGGAAGAAAATACGATGGAAGAATGTTTGAACGGTCGTGGGACGAGATGAGGCAACATAATTATCACTCAAGTTTACAGTGGAACAATGTTTGCAATCGGCTCACAAGATGATTCATTCACAATGCTATTAATAGTAACAAAAACTTGTTCCCTTACTTCGTTTTCACCTGTCTCATTACAGTCTTTAAAAAAAATAAATATAAATTACAATTTACACAAAATGAAATTCAGCTGTTTTAACAGAATGTATTCACTACAGTAAATGTTACTCATGTTCCCATTCTCACCTGTCTACAGTGAGGGCCTGTGCCAGCATCCTCCAGTCATTTCCCCTGGCATTGGGTGGGTCGAGCAACATACACAGGTGGCCTTTGATGTGGGAGGGAAGTCTGAAGGTGGGCAGGGGAGACAACAATGAAAATACAATTATATTGAGAGAAGTCTAAAAGTGGGAAGGGGAGACAACAATGAAAATACAATTACATTAAGGGAAGTCTAAAACCATCAGTATCCTTTAAAACGACAAGGAAAAATTATTTCAAGTAACTCATGACCAAAGATTATATTATTTTAAAATCACTCATACATAAATAAATATCAATTAACAAGAATCTGTAAAGTAACGCCATCGTACCGAAACACTTGCGCTGACGGGTCTAGCGTGACCATCGAATGAAAGCCCGAACTGGCAGTGGAGGAGGCAGTGGTGTTGACTGTTGACGACCGCTGCTTCAAAGTGTTGGAGGATCCTACGCCACCGATGCTAGCCGGAACCTGAAGACAGAAAATAAAAATATTACAAATCAAAGAAATCAAAAAAAAAATAAAAATAGACTACATATATCACAAATCAATTAACTTTTTTGTACAAAATTGCAAATCAAATGTTTGTCTGCGATTTTAATGATATGAATCGCAATAGGCAAAAACTAGTGAACATGGTGACAATCATAATATTGACAAAAAGGTCTCTCTTTCTTTTTGTAAAATGTACGTCTTTGGATTTAATGTTGCTGCCAGCACCAAATCAATCTAACAGCAAACGGCTAGCCTATTCATGACAAGAACATTTAATTTCTTCCTATTTCAAACTAAATGTCTTTCTTTAAAAAAAAAGATACGATAAGATAAGGTAAGATAATACTTTATTTCATCCCCGTGGGGAAATTCTTCTTTTTTGTTTCTTTCTTCTTCCATTTTGTTTCGTACCTCTTTGAGATTCCAGTTGATAAGGAGGGTTTGTCGGTTATTCAGCATAGCTTTCTGGTAGACCTGGATCTTGCAGGCCAATCGGTTGATGGACCGATCCACCAACTCAAGACTGAAAGAACAGTGGAGGTTGTTTTGGTTGCCACTCCAGATGT
>JARFNW010184913.1:0-16769 GCA_031763155.1 Dirona albolineata
TTATCCCCCCTCCCCCCCCCCCCTCTCTCTCTCTCTTGCCCCCCCCCCCTCTTTTTTCCCTCTCTATCTATCTATCCATCCATTTGCTCTTTCTTACTCCTTATCTGCCTTTTCCTCTGTCCTCCCCTCTCCCCCCTTTCTCCCCTAAGAGCTTGCTGCTAACCCTCCTTGTTTTAGAGATGTACATCTGCCTTGAACACTAGTAGAAAAAGTAATCTTGTGACATATATTTTATATAAAACAAATGATTATCTTTTTCCTTAGCTACTCTTTTCTATTTTACATTTTTTCTGTCACTGCATTACCCTGACACCTATTATTCAGCTGTCTATCTATCATCATCTGTGCCTGCTCCTCAATCATTCCCCTTTACATTTGTGTCTTTTTGATAGAAGCGAGGCAAAGCCCAGCACCTCTTGGACAAAGTATTCGAGCACCTGGAGCTGGTGGAAAAGGATTACTTTGGCCTCCAGTACATGGACCTGGCTCCCGGGGACGACACACTGGTAAGGATAGGGAGGAACTTTTCTGTGCCCAATAATATATATATATATATATATGCATTTATTTCATGCATTAACTAAAAATTAGGAAGACACTCACCTGTCAATGATCCCTGGAACCAAGAGAGATTAGTTTTACGCTGCACAATAATGCACAGTGCAAGTCAAAAATATATTTAGATCAGCTAATAATAGATAATAAAAACGATATTTAAAAACCCTAAAACATTGCAAACATTATTCTATAAATGACACCTTAAAAACTAGGACTGACTTTGTGTATAGATTGGTCCCCTAGGACCAGATTGCTAATTGAAACTATGTATTATGTTTTGGCCCTGTAAGAGTTAGTGCAAAATTCCCAAGTTTCTTGGGTAATTTAGGGTTGGCAGCTAGACCTACATTTGAACATAATTGATTGTTTGGCTGATATCCCAAAATATGGACATAGTAGAAAATAGCAGACAAAAAAAAGAATAGATATTGATTTTAATCTACGTTTCAATAATGAATAATAAATTTGGTGTTTGGAAGTTGAAATGTAAAAGTAATTGATTAAGGTGTTATATTTCTTTTTTTTGTACTTGACAATAAATATGCATGATTTTTTAAATCTTTTTCAGCGGTGGCTTGATCCATTAAAAACTATCAAAAAGCAGTGTAGAGGTGAGTTTTTCTGGGATTTTTTTTCTTTTCAGATATGTTATGTTCATAGCAAAGGTTTATTTTGTCATAGTCACATAATAGATAGATGATATGCTTTAAGCCCATTAAACAAATATTTATTCCTGTTTCTGTAATGTGAGATGGACAAAGTGATGTAGCATAACAATAATAACATGTATGTTTTTCTTGCCCAAGGATTGCAATGCCAAAAGACTCGAATCCAAGCCATTTAAATGGATTAAGTGAAAAGTATAATTTCCATATTTGTTTGGTCAGTATCATCACAGGTCACAGGCTAATTTATTCAGTATTTCATTTCATATTTCAGGCCCAGAGTATGAGTTTTTCTTTCGTGTCAAGTTTTATGTGTCAGATCCCAGCAAACTTGCAGAAGAGTATACAAGGTTTGTCATTGCTTTATTTTTTTCTTCTGATTATAGACCAGGGTTACTTTTCAGCACCCCTGAACAGGCGTAATAAGTAGTAATTTGATTAATGATAGGTTACTGTAGTTGTGGTAGGAATAGGAGCATTAGTGTCAAGAGCACTGCAATTATTTCTGACCTTATTGTACGTGGAGTCTCGATGTCAGAAAATGATTATAACAGTGATTATAGTATGTCATGAGGTCAGTGTGTTGAAAGGAGAACCTGCTGGAATTGTTTCCTGGAAAAGAGATTGAGGAGTGGAAAGGTGACTAATTTGATGGAAAGACTTGACGTTTTGTTTCATTTTGATTTAATCTTTTCTTTTAAAGGTATCATTTTTTCTTGCAAGTAAAACGTGACATTCTGTCGGGGAAGTTGGTTTGTTCTGAAAGTAATGCAGCAATGCTTGCCAGTTATGCAGTGCAGTGTAAGTAAATCTTTATTCTTATCTTTTTGAAAATCTATTATTAGTGTATTATTCCAATAATGTGTAACAATGACATTTCAGTGAATAAGCCCCCAGAATTACGCTTTTTTTAGGGGGGGGGGGGGGGTGCTAAATGATATCTAGTAATTTTAACATTTTATTTACCTTTTGGAATCTAGAATAATTAACGCTTGCCAATATATTTGCCGTGGGACTGTCCATATATGAAAGATTTGAGATCAATCATGATTTTGAATCTTATTTCTCCAGCTGAATTAGGTGATTTCAATCAAGAAGAACACAAAGACGGATACTTAGAATCATTTCTCTTCATCCCAAACCAAAGTTCAGACTTTGAGAAACTGCTGTCAGAAAAGCACAAACAGCACAGGTGAGTCTTGCCGTTATGTGTTTTGTGCATTGAAATATTTTGTTTGCTTGTTTGCGATAATTTCATCTCTTTGGATTTATACACTCTAGAATGGATATAATAAAGAAAACATGTTTAATCAATTTTTTGGTCCAGTTATTTTATTGCGTAAGTTGTACTGCCTATAATAGTAAAAAGAAAATATATGTTTAATTGAAGCAAGTTTTTGCCCCTGAGCATGGTTTCATTATGAAATTGAGGTCTTGGTCTTTGAGGGGTTTTCTATAAACATGATCTGCCTGCATCGCTATCATTTCCAGCATCTTCATAACAAGTGAAGGATATCACCTTGTATTTACATTTTAAAACCCTTGACTTGTTAGCCTCAGGCAATGAAAGTGAATCTATATTGATCGAATGGTTCTGAAACAGTGAAACATATTTTGCTCTCCCGAAAATTTCTAGAGTGTAACCTAAGTGAATTGCCATCAATGCTTCTTTGCAGTGGTAATACATATTTTGTTAATGATTGTTATTGTCATTTCTAATTAATTAAAGGTCAGTCAAATCAGTACTTGCTATAACTCTGTATTTGTTTTACTTTAATAAAGTAAAGTCCTTTCGAGCCGTGAGACCCATAGAGGCGGTGCTTATCCCGGTTTCCGTAGCGTGAAGGGGACTGAGTGGCAATACGTCACCCATCTGGATAGGACGCTAGTCTATCGCAAATTACTTCCCCAGCTGTATGCTGGTACCCATTTTTAGACCTGGGTCGAGTGAGGCAATTGGAGTAAAGTTTCTTGCCCAAGAAAAACAACGAAGTGGCATTGATAGGATTCAAACCCACGACCTTTGCCATGAGAGTCTGCTGTCCTAACCACTGGGCCACCTCACCTCCATTTGATCTAATAACAGATAGGAATTGACATTTGGATCTATTTGTTACCTGACATCATTTTTATTACAGTCCGTAGCATACATTAAGGAGGTAGCTATATTTATTTCCTATGTATTTTTTTTTCGCAGGGGGCAAACTCCAGCTGATGCTGAATTTAACTTTCTGGAGAGAGCGAAACGATTGGAGATGTATGGGGTAGACTTACACAATGCTCGGGTAATTGTTGTTTTGGTTTTTGTGCATTAATATGAAACTAAATATAAGAGTAAGACTAAATAATTATGTTTTTTTTGTTATTGTTTTTTTAAATATTATTATTTAAAGAAAATATTGTTTGTTGAAAACTGACATATTGAACATTTATATTTTACGTTGAATTTGAAAGTATTCTTCTCTTGATAATGATTTTGATTTACATTGTGAGTTAAATGTCTTTTGTATTGATTTGCAAATTGTCCTGACCAAGAAATAAATACTATGTTGAGGGCATTTTCCTGCAATGTGTTGCTTGGAATAAGGAGGTACTTGAATTCCTATTGTCATTTCCTTTCCCCCTTTCCATCAACAGGATCAGAGCAACATAGACATACAGCTGGGAGTGACATCGGCAGGCCTGGTTGTCTTTCAGAACAATGTCAAAATTAATACATTTTCATGGTATGAATATGAATATCTCTCTCTCTCTCTCTCTCTCTCTCTCTCTCTCTCTCTCTCTCTCTCTCTCTCTCTCCCCCCCCCCCCCCACCTCTCATATTCTATGTCTCTCCGTCAACTATTATACTCTCTACCCTTATTACATAAATGCTGATTCCAACTTTACAACTGATATTTTATTTGCAATCCCAAGTCTAATGAACTACATAACTTATCCAAGATTTGATTCCCCGATTATAAGCGATTTTCCTCATAAGACCAGATGCTACGCCACTACTGTGTGAGCATCTGGTCTTTCTATTCTCCCTCTGCATTAATCGGGGGGACGTACACATATCTTTAGTCGTTTCTAGAGATAAGCTTTATGTTGAGAACATTTCTTTACTTTTTTTTTTTTGAAACGGGGGAAAAATTGGAATAAATGTGTCCAGATTTGGGATGTCATTTAAGAATGTATAGAACAATACTCTGTTTTGAAATAAAGACTAGTCATTTAAAAATGTATAGAACTATAAATAAAGACTATTTGGTTTAACCGTGACGTGGAATAATTTGTTCCGACAGTGTCAGTGAGATTAGTTGGGTGTATATTTTTTGAGTCAGTTTATTTACTGGTTTTTGACAGAAGCCCTCTGTGCGGACATTTGATGGATGGTATACAATGCATTAAAAAAAACTTAAGCTTCCATCTTTTCACAACACATTTCTACGTCTTTTCCTCCTCAGGTCAAAAATTGTAAAGATTTCTTTCAAGCGAAAGCAGTATTTTATTCAACTCAGGAGAGAGGTACATTGGCATATCATAACCATACTATATTGGCATGAAATTTAAACAAAATTGAATCTAATTATTTGAACTGTTCAATTCTATTCATGTGTACATTTCATTCTTTTTTAAAACTTTTTTTTATTACAATTTTTTATTGCCATAATTTTAATAATTTACTTCCAATTTTAACTGTTTTATTATTAATAGGTTAACCTACTTTTTGCTTTGGAAATTAAATGCTTGCTGGCTTGCTTATCATTTGAAGGGACAAGATATTGTTTCAAAAATTGTAAATATGAACCATGTTTGCTCCCATTGTTGCTCGTCGCCCCTCATGAAAGTCAAAAATAGAAAGAGAGAGGGAGAATGACACATGTTAAAAATAACAAAGGAGACAGATTCTTGACATTTTCAACAACAAAATATCCTGAGGTCATCTTTTGTCAAGAGGCACCACCTACCTGTATTAATGAAGCTACTTCATTTTTCTTAACCTGAACTGGCCTTTTGAAAGTGTAAAGTAGGAAGTATAAAATCAAAGGCCTTAAATGTGTTCAACCATTTTATGATGTTTGGGTCACATTCACATCTGCATTTGTCTGTGACGATTTTCTCTCACAAACACTAGATCTGGGCAAATAATAGTGATTTCTTTGCCTATTGACTGCTATTAACATCTTCAAGATTATTCATATTTGTAGCAGTTTTGCTTCAGTTACCATGTCTCTTCCTTTTTTTTTTTACTTAAAAAGACCCAAAAAAATTTCACCTGATGCAACAAACAGAGCAAATATGGTATTTT
This sequence comes from Dirona albolineata, assembly GCA_031763155.1. Classification (NCBI taxonomy): domain Eukaryota; kingdom Metazoa; phylum Mollusca; class Gastropoda; order Nudibranchia; family Dironidae; genus Dirona; species Dirona albolineata. Next base: position 5,518 of record JARFNW010184913.1, read on the forward strand.
CTACTCAACTTTGGACTTGAATGCGCATTCATTTTAATGAGGTGGCTTTTGACGGTCTCTTTAGAAAAGAAAAAAAGAAATGATGATCGTGGATTCCAATCTATAGACTAAAACAGATTTTAGATGTGATCCATTCTAACGCTCTTGATTTTATCAATCCGGAAAGCTGTTAACCTTCATATATCGTTTACCGATTCTGTTTTATTTTTTTCTTAGTAAATGTTAGGAGGCATGGCACATTTTGATGTCATTTTTTTTATATTCCCCTTGAATTAGTAATCTTTAATGATATCAGCAGAGGTATTTCAATTTCGATTTGACATATGGGTCTATTAACTCCATGGTATTTCAGACTGCTGATAGCGTAGATGGTAGTGATGACAAGGCAGACAAATCTCCTCAAGTAATGAACAATGTTTTATTGACTATGCACCATTGCACCTTTCTTCTTTTTCCACTAACGCTATAATAGATCTGTCCAATCTCTCGTCAACTTACTTTTTTTTATGTTTTGTTTTGTTGGGGTTTTTTTTCTTTTCTTTTCCTGTACCACTGTCACGTTTTTCATTGTTGTTCAAAAAAGTACTGTAATAATTTTTATATACACTGCAATTGTCTGCCATTTTGCTGGACTAAATCAAAATTGAGTGCTTGCTGAAAGCCCTTTGAGGCTTTCTCTTACTTCGTTTGTTGTGGAATAAGAAATTATGTTGTCTTTTTTTTCATAAAACTGTTCTATATCTGTTTGTTTTTATGTTTACTCCATATTATTTTATAGTGGGACATTATGCTCTACTCATATGCTTTTTTATTAATCTGTCTTGACAATTCAGTTTTGCATGGATTTCATCAGGTTTTCTCTGTTTTTGGTTTTTTTCATAGATGACTTATCCAGCTTGTTTTCTTTGTTATTTCTTTTGTTGCAAAAGTGAGATGTGTTGTGTAGGCATTCCTTTTGGTTTTTCTTTTTTTTAATAGCATGGATAATTTTAGTTGTATAGGTGTCCTTGTATTTGTAGCATTGGTTTAAAAAAAATTAAAGGAACCAGCTGTTTTATTGTTATTGCCCTTTCTTCATACTGGTTGACTTGGTTTGCTTATCATCTTTGTCATTAAAAAAAACCCAATCTATGTAACCATGTGTCCGAAGCAAACGTGACATATTAGTCTTTTCTTATTGCTGATGGCTTAGATTTACACATTATCTTTGCCTCTAAAAACTATTTTGTAGCTTTGGGTCAGGAGCAGCTTCACACTGACAGACTTAATTTCACATTTAGCAGTAATAGCAGTAGTGCAAGTCTTCTTTATGCTTGATGTATATTGCTTTTTGGCTGTGACATATTTCTGAGGTTTCATGCTGGCATTGGTTTTTTTCTCAAGAGGTGTTTGTAAGGGAAACGCTAAGGTCTTCACTTGATACATCCCATACATGACACATCCTTTGATCAATCGACCAATCATATAACTGTCTTACCATGGACATTTTTTTTACAGTGCAGGACATCTGTTTAATTCACATCCTTTGAATTTTGTGTGTGTATTGGATGTCTGCTTACTTTCACGTTTCTCTCAAGTAGAGTATAACCCTGAAAATGCATTTAATTACTTTTGTCTTGTAATTTTCATTCCCTCTTGTCCGCCTCCTTCATGCTTTCATATTTTATGGTCTCTTTTTTATATGATAGACAAACATGGCTTACACGTTTAGTCGGTGTGTATTGGGTCTTTTGATAATTATGGTACCATCATACTTAAAATGTTTTGTCAGTAATACTCTGAGACTACACCCTATAATTTGTAATGGCACTTTTATGCGTTTTAACCATGATATAACTTCTTTATTGTTAACCAGTCACGGTACTAGATCAAATGGATTAATGTCTGCTACAAGCATTTGAAAGCACTAATGACTAACAAGTAAACCTCTGTGCATTTTACTGCAATCTGAATTTTTTAAACAAAAAATTATTTTACACATTATTACCGTTACAGACCTCAGACTTGTATTTAAATCGGTTTTTACATAAGAGATGAGAAAAAATGTTTAATATAGATGAATGTGGGTGCATATCTATATTTTTGTTGTATCTATTTATTTATTTTTACACCTACCTGATCTTACACTTTCACCATGAGTGGCATACCTGTGTGATGCATTAGGTTGATGATATAGATAAGTCATATTCTGTTTTTGAAAATTCCAATGGCTCATGTTGTCTCCGCATACAGCATAAAGTATTACGATCAAGATTTTGAAATTATTCCCTTGGTCCCGTTAAATCCTAAGCTTGTAGATTTACGTGTAGACTTTTGTTGATATAATGTCAATATTTACAGTGGTGTCAGCATAATGTTAATTTCCTTAGACCGGACATGAGTGTTTGTATTAAGCCAGGTTTACTTACCTTAGCCATCTTAAGAGGGGGAAATGTGTCACTTCTCAGAAAGCTCTAATTACATGGAAGGAAGTGGTGGAAAAATTACGCTCTGCAAGCAACCCCGTGTTCACATTTCACAGAGCAATCATGGGTTTGTGGCAAAGTCAGCAGCAGCCACTGAGAGTGTGGGAAGACAAAATTGTTGTCTGTTTGGGTATTGTGGGGTTTATTTTGGCAAACGTTATTCGCACAATTCATTGATTTTTCATTAATGGAAGGGGGGAAAACAGGACGCAGGGATATGTTTATTTAAAAAGTTAATCTTGTTTGAACTCCTACTATAGTGCTTTTGATTGTATCGGTTACTTAAGAGCTTTCAGTTTTACCTTTTGCTCTACATGTTGATGTATTGTTATTTTTAATTTGAAAATTTGCTACATGTTACAAGTCTTTTCTCTCTTTTATGTGTTCTGATCTGCTTTTACAACAATTGTGCAGGGGTTGGAATCAATTGTAGGAATTTCAGTATGATTATGCCACTTAAGTTTATTTGTCGACTACAATGTAATTTTTATCTTGCATGTTAAGAATAAAAATAGAAATTGTTTCTTAGAATTTTTTTCAGCCTGTAATCACTTAATCAGCTCCTGTATTGTTGCTTTCTTATTTCTGTTTTTCAGAATGAACCTGTGGAGAACCTGATAGGTTTCAACATGGTCAGTTACAGGTCTTGTAAGAATTTATGGAAATCTTGCGTTGAGCATCACACCTTCTTCCGGTTACATCACCCCAACCCCCCTTCAAAAAAAATATTCTCTATGGGTTCGAAATTCAGGTACAGGTAAGTGCTCAACATTTTTCAATTATTTTTTGTTGCTCTTTGTTTTACTTTTAAAATTTGTTATATTTTTGTTTTGATTTCATTCATTTGTTTCAAAATCTAGAAGTATTTTTTCTTTGTGGAAACCAAGAAGTGGCACCCTTGTTGTTGACATAGGTGAAAATCAATATTATTGTTTTGTTGTTTTTCTCTTCTGTTTTAGAATTTAATTTTTGTTATCAAAGTATTCTTTTCATACAGAAAGAATTATATGGGTCAAAGTTTGAAAGAAAGAGTTAAAAACAAATTAACACTATATCACCTTCATCCTTGAACCATACATTTATATTGGTGTCTTTTAGAGCACATGTATCTGAAAGAGAAAGTATTCTTTCATTTTGTATGTGATAGATGAGTCATTGGGCTTGACTTTTAGATGTTGGTCGTGAGTTGACAAGGTTGGGATGTATTTTAGTCCCACCTTAGGAATTTGTGTGTGTTGTTTCCAAACACTGTACTCTGATTACTTCTCCTGAGCTATGTCGTGTATGAAAGGGTGACAGCCAAATGTGTCACGCCATAGAGTTGGATACAGCCGGTGTGCAGATTTAAAACCAGTGTCATACTTTGATCATATGATCATTACACAATCAGTCAACTGGTGGATGATGTGAATATGAGATTTATTTCTGGTGCCACAGGCTGGTAGCTTTTGCAGATTACATACCTGATGTTATCATCTCTTTAAGTAAATAACATAGACTTGTAATTTTGGACTTGTATTCATGATGCTGCATTGATTTATGGCATTTAACATTTTTAAAATAATAGTTTCCATTTTGCGTGATGAATTCATTGGCGGCAAAGTTGCAATGTGTGTATTTGAAGATGTCCTGGTTGGTGGGGATGAGGAGGATAGGTGGGAGATTGTAAGATGACAATTAATAATGGTGACATATAAAAAGGATAGAAGAGAAAGAATCATCCCATTTGTTTTATTTTATTTTTATATTTTTTTGGCACCATCCACCCATCATTACCCCACACGTGAATTTATTATCATGGTAAGCATTTCACATTGTCTATACGTTACTGTTTCTCATCACTGTTGTGGGGCTTTCTTCTCATTATTTGTTCAAGAGCATATTATTTTGTCGTTGCCTGTTGCTATCCACAAGAAGATAGATATTCATGGGGGTTCTATATTTTAAAAAATGAAGTTAATAAGAATTATTATGAAGTGGGCACAAATGATAAACAGTTAAACCAGTTCAGGAATAGTTTGAGAGTAATACAGCGCCTGATGCCTTGCTTTGCAAAAAGCCTTGTGGAGATTTCAATCTGCAGTAGTCCAGATCAAGTGTTTGTGTACAACATTATGTTCAAAATGGAAACCAATTGAGTAAAAAATGATAATGAAGAATTGTTATTAGTATTAGGTCGGCTTTTATATATTTTTCAAAAACAAAATAATCTAATTTTCAATGGCCACACTTATTTTGAATGGCTGTTGCCTTACATGGACACATTAGCAATTTTTTCTCAACCTGCCATAAAAGCATATCACCCATTTAGAGGTTAAGATCCATCCTGTGCCAATCAACTTGTTTTGGTTTCTAAATATAAAACTAGCCATGTTGTCTTCATGTGTGTACAGATAGGCAACGACATTACATCATTGTTGTTTACCACAGGCTAGTATATCTTTCATCCCTCGTTCCCATACATTCATTATTTTTCTTGTGTTCCTGGTTTTTGTTTTTTTGTATGTTTGGTTTTTATATTTTGAATAGCTTTCATTACTTCTGTTTTTGTATTGTTTTGTTTTTTGTACTGTTCCACACATTTGGTCACGTTATCGTTGATTTTTCTCTTTCCTCCATCTAGGTTGACATTGGGCTGTTCGTATAAGTGTTGCCACCTTTCTTTTTTAAATTCCTCATTTAATAAGTTCATGCTAATTCATAACATCTTCAGTGTTTTCATTGTTTCATATACCCACACAAAAAAAAGAAAGAAAAAAAAAAGAAAAGAAAAACACAAAAAAACAAAAACCACCAAACATTTCAATTTGGCCATTATCATTGTTGAGCTTTATGTTAAAGCACATTGTTATCCTGTGGGTATTGACTGTTTCTTTCTCTTCCTTCCCTTTTTTGTTTGGAGAAAAAAAAAATAGTTGAAAATTACAATCAACCCCTTCAACCCTGGTTTGGTCTAACACATTTCCTTTGTAGGTGTGAATATAAATTAAAAATGCTGGGTTGGTTTTAACAACAAATTTTCTATTTGAAACTTAACTTTCATTTGATATCTTTGTTGCCCTGAAATTTGGCCATAAAAGATATGCTGCTGCTTCACAAAAAAAAAAAAGAAAAAAAAGTGTAAATGATAGATACTGGGTGTCCAAATATTATCTTTACAATGTTGAATGCTAATAAAACATACACTAACATATTCACAATGATGAAACATAGTTGTTCAGATGGTAAAAATCATGTTTTATTGTAAATGTTGGCATACAATTGTTGCAATATATTCACCTCATTGTGGGTTATAGTGTAACAGCATAATGTTTGCCATCAAGCCATTCGTGTTGGTCATCATCCCCTGTCTAAAGGGGTAACTGATTCCCATGATGCCATCTCTACTATACCTCTAAAATGAGCGTGTTAGCTCTGGCAGTCTTTTTATTTGCTCCTTGCGTCTAATGATACCAGTTTTCATCAGAACTTTCTACACGGATCATTAGATTGTCCTTGATTGGTGAGGAAAGATAAAATGAAGTTGGGTTTATAGCCTGTAGGAAAGTGTCTTTCCTAATAACTCTAATGCGCAGCCAGGATTTGAACTCATGATCTATAGCTCGACAGCCTAACATCTCAGCTATTGAGTGGGTATCGTCTGTTTCTTTCTCTTTCTTCCATTCTTTGTTTGGAGACAAAAAAGATGTCAAATTTCAAATGAACCCCTTCAACGCGGGTTTATTTATAATAAAGAATTCTTTGACTCGTCGTTGCGCCTAAGTAGCAGATCTGGTTTCAGTAAACCATTGAACACAACATCCTTCTCAGAAAAAGTCTGTTCTGTGAGTTGTAAGCAGCCTTGTTTCATCATTAAAATTGTGTTGACAAACAATTTCATCCCACTCTTAGCCAACCTAATTGGTTTCAGTGTGTGTAAATCACCATCATGTGTGTGACAATAGATATAATTTGACTTATTTAAAAAAGTGTAAAGATCATTTTCAGACACCCTGTATAAAATGCTCCCCCTTCGCTGTGTGCTAAAAATATAAATGTGCTGAAAAAGTTTTCTGTTTCAGATGAGAGAAATTCTATTTTTTTAAATTATTTTTTATTAATTTTTTTCTTCTTCATGTTTATCATGTATATATATTCAAAGCCAATGTATCAATTTGATCGGGTTCCCAACTAACAAAAAATCTATACTCGCAGCTTGCCTGTCGTTTATGAAAAAAATAAAAATCATATATATGATATATGTATATGTATGGAGAAAAAAAAAGAGAGCCACTCTTATGACATTCCCATATTACTGATATATTATCCTCCAAAAGTATAACTTGAGAAATGAACATTGTTGGCTTTATTTGTTACCTGTTACTGTATCACCTCTCTCTCAGTCCACTGTTGTAGATTGAAGATTTCAATTGAACCTCCCTTTCCATGATAAATATTATTTGAGGGGTCTTGATGATAAAAGGCTTTAGTATGTCTGTCCATCTGACTGCTAGTTTATTAGTAGGCTCACGTTTCGAACAATTGTGTGTGTCTCTTGCAGTGGTAGAACAGAATATCAGTCATTAGAAGAAAGTAGGCGAAGAGCCAAAATAGAGAGGTCGTTTTCAAGGTAGGCTCATTAAGTTTGTTAATCACATAATATTTTTTTCTCCCCTTTTTATTTATTTATTTTGCCCTTTCAGACCTGCTTTTTTACAAAATTGTTTTCTTTCTTTTTAATTAAGGGGTGATAAAAACCTTTCCTTTTTATTTCTCTATAATTTTCTAAGGCAAACGTGATGATACTCTTAGTGCACTGGTTTGGGCTCAAATAGTTTCATATGCCTCTCTTTAATTCAATTAAGCCTTTTTTTCCCCCTCTTTCATACGAACTGAGCAGACTTTCATATCAATAGAGAAACAGACTTGGACAAATATACTAGCACGATATTGAATTGTGTAATTAAAATGTTTTAGGCCACTTTGATAAAGAATATTTTTGAAAGAACATTAATGATTGAAGGGGAGACTAGGTCATGCATTAACCCCAGCTTCTTTACAGTTTGCTTTGTTTTTGTTTTTGTTAAATTAATTATTTTTTAGATTTAATTTTAATTTTATGCATGAGAATCCCTTCAGTCTAACACTGCTCTTATTGTTATTTTTATCATCGTTTGTTATTATTGCATTATTATTATTATTATTATTATTATTATTATTATTATTATTATTATTATTATTATTGTTGTTGTTTTTGTTGTTGTTGTTGTTGTTGTTGGCACTGAGTCATAGATATGAAAAGTGAAAATAGAACCTGTAAATATTTGAATCGTTAGCAACTAAAACTTCTAACTCTCCCCCAAATTAAAATTTTTTGTTAATGCAGATAGGGGAAAAAAAAGGGGGGGGGGGTCTTTGTTCCATTACATGTAGCTAATGATTGTTGTTGTTGTTGTTGTTATTATTATTTGTTATTATTATTATTATTATTATTATTATTATTATTATTATTTTTATTGTTGTTGCTATTATTATTTTATCTGATTTTGCATGACAACCTGAAGGCAAAATTTTGATTTGCCGAACTCCCCCCTCCTATTGTACTAAAAAATATTAGTTTCAACCGTCATACTTTTTAGCTTTTTAGCGTTTGTAAATTTTTTCTGTCATAATATTATTGTGATTGCTATTTTTGCATTTTTTAAATTATATTTTTTCCAATGGCAGTATTTTTTGCATGACTGTGAATTTGCAATATTTTCTGCTTTTTAGTTTCTTATCCTGTGAAAATATTATCAAAATACTTTTATACTGTTTATGATTCCCAAACATTTGTTCAAGAGGCATTTATAAGCTTTTGCTTCTTTCATTCTCTCTTCTTTTTATTTTTTATTTTGCTTTAAAAAAGGTTGAACAATGAATATAATTTCCATTGAAACCATTTAGATTTTTCCCCCTGCATGTCATGTTGAAACTTTTTTTCTTCCAAAGATTATTTCTGTTTGTGCCTTTCTTTATGTCAGATACACTTGTTTGACAATTGAAACGATGGTTATTTTAATTTTATTTTGACATAGTAAGAGATTTTTCCTCTCCAACCCCTCTCCATTCACACCTAGAAATCCAGCATTCAATTTGTATCATTTTTTTTATTATTAAAAAAATTGATACTGAATGACAATGCTTTTTATGGCTAGTTTTACTCACTGCTTTCTTTCATTCAGTTTTACACTCAGCTTTCATTCACCTCATGCTTTTGCTGCTTTATAGATTGATGTGTTTATCTAATAATATGATATGATTGGTATAACATAATACAAAGCTTACTTGCCTAAACATGTTAACTGGAGATGCAACACTCTGATATAAGAACGGTAGACTAGAAATATGCCACTTAGATAATATAAACATTCATGTCCTAGCATTTGTGAATATGAAGGATGATAGAAATGAAACATCTGGTAGCATATTACTATAGGTGGATTGAAATAAATGCTTCCATTTCTAGTTTTGTAATCAGTGTGAAATACTTTTTGAATTCACTGTCATTGAAATCTGAGGGTTAGATGTGTCTGCAGCTTAAACAATGATGTGGATGGTGGTTTATAATGCGAGCGCTCAAGCATAATGGAAAATGTGAAAACAATTGGCCAAACTTATTGAACTTACTTTGGATTTCTTTCTTTATCTATAATGTATTTGGCGAAAAGCTTTTGTCTAATTAGAATTGAATTGTCCCCAAAAAACACTTTTGTGAGTACAAATAAACATTAGTTAAAACAGTAATGATGCTAGTAGTGTATGGATCATGGGTTACAGTTTTTAGATATGTAGCTAAAATAATGTTTGTAATCTTTACGTATAGTCTAGCAGTTGACAACTACTGCTTCTTTCAGTGTGTGATTGCAATTCCTGCTAACGATTTCACCAAGGCGTTATGTTCTGCTGTAATGTAATCTGTCAATGTTATATGCATTAAGTAATATCCTAGGGAAAGCTTTTTTTTCCTCACTAGTTCATTTGAATTTGTATTGCTTTAGGATTAGTTACATACTTTACAGTGCAGTTGTTGAAAGACAGACAACCTTTTGTAGCATAGATAGGTAAAATGACGGACAGACTGAATTCTTGGCTTCTCTCTGTATATTTCCCTAACCTTTGCAAGGAAAATCATTTAAAATAGTGAAGTGTACAGCCCCAAGATAGGTTTCTGTTATAACGAATGTTGCATACCCGAGATAATTAAAACTAACTAATACTATTGATGACATTGAGTCATTTTTCATAAGCAAAACTGACGCTGCCAAATCCAACTAACAAACTTTTCATGGTCACTGGACATTGTGTAAAACACCTATCTTGTAAATATTTTGTTATGCTTCCTCTTGGAAAGCACCATGCAGTGAATCATATTAGCGAATTGATAACATTGGGCGAGTAGATGTATAGTAGGATAGTTTTGAGGAAGCAAGTCCGTCATACATCAATGGTTGAATTGAATGGTGTGAACTTACTGTATGATACTTTTCTTGTTTCCTACATGGACAATCTTCATAATTGTATTTTTTAACACTATCATCATCATCTTATGCACATAATATTTAATTGGACTGCATTTCACATTGAATGGGGAATTATTGGTTATAATGGTTCAAGTGCTATATTATCTTGGCTTTAAAAAAGAAAAAAGCTTTAAGTTTAATGTAGAGTCCGCTTTCAACAAACTGCACTATATCTTTAAAGCAAGTGAAATGTAGGCTTTTTTCAGAGTTAATTTTTGTAGAATTTTAAATAGTTCGTTCCATTTAATAGAAAGAGATAGTGAATGTAGTTAATTAAGAGAATTGTGGATATAGGATGGGAGGGTGGGGAGACCAGGTTCAATTATTTAATCATTGTCTAAGGATAGTTTCTCTTCTTCTAATGGTTTGTTCAAATGCCCGGTTGCCTTGCACTTTGGACTAAACAATAATTTTACATTTTGAAAATAAGAAATAGTGATATTTGTCATGCACTCTAATAATATCATAATATGATGGGGTTTTGTTGTTGTTGTTGTGTGAGTGTGTCTTTGATGAATAATTTTTAAAGAAATATTAATGTGTTACTTCTATTTATGATAGTGGTTCTTCAAAATGTATACCTGCCTTATTCCCACCCTTCTCCCTGTGCCAAGACTATGGCTAAATCACTTCCTTTGCATTGCTGACTGGTAATTCATAAATTTATGTATTTATGTGTTTTCATTACAGATCACCCAGTAAACGTTACCGGCGGACGGTTGGAGCAGTGTCTCGAGAAGCCATCCTTGAGGAAAACCGCTACATCGACGGCTATCGCAATATGTCCAAGTCGCAGACCTTCTCGGGTCACTCCACCAGCAGCCACAACATGAACAGTACCCGCAGCGCCAGTAACAATAATACCATCCCTATGGCCAGCAACAGCAAACACCACCACCATCACCACCACCACAGCAGCCATCAGGACCATGGCTTCAGTCGGCATGAGGGTGGTGGTGGTCACACCAGGGCCAGTCTTCCACACGACTACAAGTCTGTGCGCTCCTCATGGAACGATGCTGGAAGTAACCGGTCTGATGACAAGTCTGACGAGTAAGTTTGATTTTTTTTTCTCTCTCTGTCTCTTTCATCACTTGGACGCCAGTGGCAGTCAGATGTTGGTATTTTACAGACCTGTCGATGGTCCTGGTAATTTTGAGACCAATACTTCATATTTTCCCTTGTTTCATTTGTTTGGGAGAAACACAATTAATTAAATTGCTGCTTCTGACCGCTGGCTTATAAA
>JARFNW010185023.1:0-16763 GCA_031763155.1 Dirona albolineata
GAGAGAGAGAGAGAGAGAGAGAGAGAGAGAGAGAGAGAGAGAGAGAGAGAGAGAGAGAGAGAGAGAGAGAAGGTGAGCTGTAGATGAAATAAAGTGATGAGGAGAGGTAAAGAGTGATGTTTTAACCTCGTCTTTATATTACATTAGGTTAACCGGCTGGGAGGATCAATAGGCTTAGTAGAGATGAGGTGGGTGGTAGTTGAGGACCAAGACGATGGATTCGACATTGTGGAAAAGAATGGAATGATTACCTTTCAACCCGGAGAGATAATAAAAGTGCTATCACTACATGTCAGTGATGACACTGTTGCGGAACTGGATGAAACTCTGGAGGTCAAACTTGTAGGTGTCAGTAAGGTATGTTGTTGATCGTAGATTATGTAGGGAGGGGGAGGAATGAGGGCTATTATTGTGGCCTTGTCAAGTGGTGATGGTTATGACGATGGAAATTGATTATGATTATGATGGTGGTGGTAGTTTTTGGTGAAAAGAATGATGATGAAGTGATATGATAGAGAACGACAAGTGAACTATATTAGATATAGCATGTGTTTAAAATGGTGATTTTGATGATTGCTGATTATGATAATAACAATGATACAAATTTAAGAAATTATAGTGATGGTGAAAGGAGCTTTTTTTTAATAAGAATTTTAAGACAAAGTGAATGCCTTGATTACATTTAATGTTTCTTTCCAAAGGGTGAATTGGGAGACCCCCTTAAAACAACTGTTGAAGTCACCATTCTTGCCAATGACGATCCTTACGGCAAATTCATCATCCCAGACAGCTTTAGACCAATCCGTGTAGTGGAGAAAGATGGAGGCAAGGCTACCAATCTTGTTACTTGTTTTTGTGACGGACGCATGCACTCCATTGTGTTCTTTTGTGTATTCTTGTTTATCGTTTAATTGTTCGTCGTTGAAAAAAGGGAAACGTCCTTTGTATTGTTTATCGTCACACACGAAGCTGTATTACTACTCATACTTTTTCCCCAATCTTATTAGAACATGATTTTAACATTGTGGTGGCCAAGAGAGTAGGTCAACTTATGTTTTTAGAGTAAGACACCTCATCCCATCCAGAGGCTCTGTGGTCAAGTCGCTGAGACATCGCAATCACTTGCATGCTCTTGGTGCTGTTACTATCCTATACCTGACATGATTTTAGACCTCTAGTGCTACATGTAAGATGAGTTTGTGTAGAGTATGGTTTGATAAAACTCATGGATATCAAGCTTGATAGGTAATTTGGTTGCTGTTACATACAACTTTGATTCTTGTCCATTTTCAAGCCCATTTACCAAAGGATGTGTATTCAATAGTTAAAGTCAAAAGTATGTAATTGAAATTTGTCATCCTTGTTTTATTTAATTCACCAGATGATAAATGTATTGTAAGATATTTATTTGTCTATTAGTATTAATATGTTGCCTTTATGTCTTGGTCAATTTTATGATAATTTATGATAAACACTTTTTACATCATAAATTCAATGCTACCACTTCTCACTGTTATTGAATTATTGCTCTAGACAATATTTAATTGATATATATCCTTTAAATTATAAAGGCTGAGGAGATTAATGCTCATCAAGCCTTATGCCCTTATCTCTGAGAGGTCTTGGACATTTTGAAACAATTATGCTCTTTGTTTTTTGGGGGAACGTTGTCTGTATATGATATCATTATCAGTACATTGATTTGTGCTTAGAGCTACTCAAAACAGAACGAGGCACCAAATGAACGCTATGTATTATAAGAAAACAAAACTAATCATTCTATGTTTTCATTTCCATACAGATGTTGCCATTACCATACAGAGAGTAGGTGGAACCTTTGGATCAATGGACATAGGTTTCAAGACATTGTCTCCATCCGAATCCTTTCCCTTCCTGCCTGGCCCTGTCAACAATGCACAGACCTCTGATTTTACTGCCAAGCAAGGGCAGATAAGTTTTGTGGAAAAACAAGAATTTGCCGAATTTCTAATTCCAATTTTAGATGATGCAGATCCTGAGAAGGATGAAAGTATATTTGTTATTTTGACTGATGTAACACTCACTCGTGTAGCCCAACTGCGAAAAAGTAAGAAACTGAGAAGAGAATATGAAATTTAATTGACACAATTATATTTGTACACATGAAAATATGATCAAAGTTTCCCAATAGAGGCATAATCCCAGAGGCAGAATGGAATAAACTGTAATTTTATCAGATGTTATCAAATATTGAAGTGTGTAACCTGATCTGGAAAAGAAATTAACAATTTGTAATGCTTTGAAGTACAAAATGTTTGCAGAAAAATCATAAAGACCATATTACCGTGAATCATGACCAGTTCAAAACTTGTTACTACATTTCTTAGCAGTTTGCCACTTTAACATGATTATTTCAGGCCTAAATACATTGACCAGTAAGACATATAAGTTGGCTATCATCAAATCAATTCTTCATCAAATGATATGCAAATTCCAAGAAGTTCAAATCAAATTAAACACCTTGTAAAGGAAGCATATAACATCATGATTTATTTCATGCTTCTATAAAAGAATGATAAGTATGCTCATGGAGTGATGAAAAGGTTTTCGTTTTTGCAGTTCATTGATCCATTGATTTCACTTTTCTCATTTACTTTGTTGTAGTTGATGATTCACCCAAACTTGGCATCGGGTCTCAGATATACGCTCAAATCATCATTTCCAGCAACGACGACGCAAATGGTCGTTTAACTTTGTCTCCTGTCACACTGGCTATCGCAGAATCCAATCCAACTCCCCAAGTTGAGCTGGTTAGGTCCGGTGGTGCCTTTGGAGAGGTAAATCCACATTTCTTATCAATTCTCTTTTCATATTAAATTTCTTTCACATTCATTAATCAATAAATATCACACACCATTGTTATGGCCAGTCGAAATGGTTCACATAGAACCTGCATACAAACAAAAGTCCCTCAGAACCACATATATACACTGAGATCAGGAATCTCAGAGAATTCTTGGTGCTAAGGGCAATTCATCCTTCAGTATTGATAAGCAAAGTCAAGTCAATAAACAGTTTACTTTTACCCTTTATGTCTACCCACCCCCCCACCCCCCCACCCCCCAAATCACCATTATCTTAGCCATTGACTGTTAATAATGCCATGAAGTTGGGGACCAACTTAAATTGCATTAGCTGAGCTTTCAAATGGTGGACACAACTCAAAAGGACAGGGAGACTAGGTTAAGACAAATAGAAAATGAGTTGATTTTGAAGTGCTGAATTTTTCCATCTACTTTTGTTTTCAATCTTATCGTTATACATTTCATTCGTTACCCTAAAACAAATATCCCAAGGAAGATATCCTAAATGTTCAACTTAACAAATTAACTTCAAATATTTTTTGACTGTCTTCAAAAACTTTCAATCTTCAGGTGTCAGTTGCTTTCCGAGTGATTGATGGAAAAGCCAGATTAAATCTGGACTACGTCATACTATCTCCCATCATCATTTTGGGAAATGATGAGACCAAGAAACGTGTCCCTGTTGAAGTCATAGATGACAGAGTTCCAGAACTATCTGAGGATTTTACGATACAATTGGTAGATGAGATTTCAGGTGGAGCTGTATTAGGAGACAACACCTCATGTGTGATAACCATTCTACCTTCGGATGATCCAAATGGATTGTTTGGTGAGATTTACTATTGTTGCAAGGAACTCTTTAAGATTGCGATTATTAAATTTATCACTAATATTATGAGCCAATATATATCAGTCACTGTTTTCCATGATGGGGCTTTTGTAGGAATAGGTTTGATCCTCGTGGACAAAATCTTCACTGATTCCTTCTTCTCTACTGACAGTTATGCTGGCATTGTATTATTTGCCTTCTTTTATTTTTTTCCTCTGCTCTATGGAGAATGAGGAATGGGGTCAAATTTTCTAAGATATTGGGTTGGGGTTTTTTTCAGGTGCATGCAGTAAAACTAGTTAGTGGTCAAAATTTAAGTTATGGCCACCTCTGAGTCATTAGACAATTATTTTTTTATGTTATATCAACAAAGTCGGTTACAAAAATGAGATAAAAGAGACTTGAATACTTTTTTTAAAAGTTTCTCTTCTTATTTCATCCAAGCAACTTTTGTATTCCTTTGCGTTCAGCTTTTGTCACCAAAGAGCAAACTGTGGAAGAAAGAGAGCAACAGTATAATGTGGAAATTACTGTCAGTCGAACTGGCGGGTCCATAGATGTTGTAACGGTGGAATGGGAAGCCACTCTTGATGGTATGTTGTTGTTGTTGTTTGATGTTGTGTCCATTACCCATTTATATCACACAAAGCTGTCAATACCAGTCACCATTTGGACCCTGAATGGAACACAAGGCGCCAACACGTAGATTTGGATTCCAACTCAAACGATCTAAATCCACCCACAGGCAACTTTACTAACCAAAGCTTAACAAAGAGCTGGTGGGAATTGTGTGGATCAATACTTTATGACAAGCAGAGGATCATCCCATATTGCAAAATACATCATGCAATACACGATACAATTTTCTTTGTTGCTCAGGTGTGAACAGAACAATATTTAATGTTGCCTGGGTGGTCACCCAGCATTGTTAAAGAGTGGGGAATTAACCCACTAAAGGCGGTTGGTCATATATGAAATCCTCTTAAATCCCTATTTTATGTCCACTTTAAACAACACTTGACCCTGAAAGCGCATGAGGCATGTTTTAGTAAAATATTTTGTAGAAACATCTATTTTTCAGCAATATCATTGTTAGTTACACTTTGTATTTGTCTTTTAGATGAAACAAAGTCATGAGTGTTATCACTATAGAAAGTTGACAAATGAGTATTTGAAAAGAGAAAATGAATTATGTTCTTTACAATAATGATATTTCAACTAGTTTGTTCCTTCTTAAGGTTTGGCTCAATGTTGCAAACTAACCTACATTTCCAGGTGTTGTTGCCTCTAAAGACATCTCACCAAGTAGTGGATCCCTCCGGTTTGTAACCAATGAAGCAAGTCAAAAGATAAAAATTTCCATCCTGCCTGACACCATTCCAGAAGGATCAGAGGTACAATCTAAGTCTTTTAATCTTAACCATTATACGCATCAACAGCTTCAACCAATTTGGCTAAAGAGGAACAATCTTTTTCTTTTCGATTGCTGCAAGCAGACCATCCGTATTTAGATGTTTATAAGCTAGGTTTGAATGAGTCCTGTCAGTCAGAGAAGTAAAATATACATAATGATTTGAGTCAAAATGCTAAATGCAAATATTTTAGATTTCATTTTATATAATTTGTTTGTTTAAGCCTTGCCTATATATTTGTCTAATTAATTATCGGGTTAGTAATTTAGTAATAAACTGGTAGTGTGACCCCTTATATTTTTACTCACTTTTTTATTTTCACTGACGTATTTAGCTGTGGAAATTATATTCTTCTTCTGTATATTTTTGTTCTCTAGAATATTGTGATTCGTCTGATCAGTGCATCTAATGGAGGAAAGATAGGTACCCAGAATGTTCATGTTCTTACCATTGCTCCAAACGACAGTCCCCATGGTGTTGTTTCTTTCTCGTCTAAATCTTTCACTGTTCAAGAGGATGCTGGAACATCAAGTCAGTCCGCTCTCATCATTCGCAGGTATGACAAAATATTTGTAACCCTTAATAATATGACAAAAGATTATTGAACCCTTAACAGACATTCACCTTTTACTTGTTGCTGATCATCTGATTTGCTTCATTTATTCTTTTTTCATCATCTTCAAGACTGTAGTGAAATGAATATTATCTTTAAATTATTGTAAATATATAATAAGTGTTTTGTTTTGAGGTTGGTTCTATTTTGTCTGTGTGTACCGGGTTGTTTTTTGTTTTTGTTAATAAAGCAATCTTCATCACTTGTCTATCCCTACAGGGAAGGAGATTATGGTCAGTTGAAAGTTCACTATTCCACATCGGCCATGAGCATTGTAGACTTGATGACTGTGAACAAGGAAAATTTGCTCAGCCTTTACCTGCCTCCCCTCAGTGGAGAGCCACCTGAAGGAGGAAGGATTGTTAATGTCAGCCAATTTGATGACACTGTCTACGTGAGTTAAGATTTTTAAAAGAGAGCATACAATTATATCAAGATGGTTTTACCGTCTCAGAATTTAGACAAAAAATAAAATCATGATTACAGATCAGATCAAATCAAACCACCTGTGATACAAACTATATTGAATGTGCCTTCATTTGGTGTGTAGTTTACTTGTGTACCTTTGTGAGGGATATCATTGTATACATTTCATACTGAATGCAGTCTAAAATGCAGTTTCTGTTTCAATTCAAATTTGAACTCCCTGTCTTTTCAATGTGATTCAAATTAAACATCAGATCAGTTGTAATACTTCACTTTTATATGACTGAAATGATATGAATTCTTTGTAACAATTTGTTAAAAGTGAATTTTCATGCATCATAATAATGATTCTAAATCATCTATTATTATTAAAAATCATTTCAGGGTTGTGCATCAGCCTGCTCTTTAGCTGCATCGTGTCTCAGCTTTTTGCATCTCATAAGAGATGATAATTCAATTGTTTGCACCTTGTTTGAGATTGTCTATTCTACGGAGCAATTTGTTACAACTTCCTCTAATGGAAAATATTATGTGAAAGACCAATCACAGGTAAATCATGGTTCCACTGTATGTTGTAGGGTTGGGGGTTTTTTTAGTTTTAAGATTTTATAACAGGGCATCTAACAGATTAGTTTGTCAATGTTAAAAAAACAAAACTTTTATGGTTATCAAGTAGACCATTTAATCTGCATTATTTCCTTGTCAATAAATGTTACGGAACTGCATGCAATGCTATGATTTTTTTTAATGAAGTTTGAAAAGTATGACACAGTTTTGAAATGAAACATCTTCCCTTCAACTTTCCCTTACTTTGAAACGGTTAGAAAAGATTGTAGAGAAAAGGTGTATCATGTTTGAAATATTCATTTTCACAGGTGCAAACCAAGCTAATGAACATTGCCAGATCTGGAGAAGATTTCTCTTCAGTACAAGAAAAGACCATTATTCTTGAAAATGGTCAGACCAATGCGTCTATTCCATTGACCATAATAGATGACAAACTGCCCGAACTGAGTGAACTCTTTTGGCTAGAGCTCACCAAGGTTGAAGTGGCAGATAAGCAGTTTGAAACAGAGGATGAGCCAAAGTTGGGAGATGTGGTGAAAGCTGCTGTGTCCATAGCCGTCAATGATAATGCCTTTGGTGTATTCAGCATCTCTAGCACACAATCTGTGGACAATACTGTGCGGGTGGAGGAGGCTGACAGGAAGGCTGTGGACTTTGTCGTCACCAGGGAAGGTTTGTACAATTAGTCTTGCTTTTTAACTTGACTGTGAAAATGAATCACTGTAAGGAATGGAAGTGGAAAGATTTTAGAGGAAAAATTTATCAATTTCTGTTTTTGGTGGTGACTTGTCCTCATTAATTTCCAAAAAGGATGAAATGAAGTTTCAAAACGGGATTGTACATCTATGTCGGTAGTTTACAGAGTTTAAACCCTTCTAGTATTACAGCATTTGAGTGACATATTTTCTCTTTTTGAGTCAATCTCATGTTTTCTTTGAATCACATAATAAAAATGTTAAGAACACATTTCAGGCTGATAAGGAATAACACTTACTGCACCATCCAAAGAATCCATACCAGTTTGTCTATCACAGTTGTAAAAAAGATTACTAAGAAGAATGTTTCAGATTGTATGCAGTTACATTTTATATTTCAGTTCAAACAATATTCCATAATAAAATGCTCATGTTTCCTCCTTAGGAGGCAGCATAGGGTCTGTGACAGTTGAGTGGGCTGTCAGTGCTGAGGACAGGACAGCTATCTATGGTCAGGACTTCATAGCGGATGGGGCCACACTGGTCTTCGATATCAGCCAGACACAACGGGGTGAGTATAATGATTGACCACAGCAATCACGATCCACATGTGCTTAAGTATTTAAGTAACATTATTGTGCAAATTTTGATACAAACAGTATCCATTGTGAATATTAAATGTTACTCATGTGAGATCCAATTCACAAACTAGGCATTAAATGATAGCGCTTAAGGGAGTAAACAGTCCTTATGTAATAAGGTTACATAAACTGCATTTGATTGCTACAGCTTTCTCTTTTTAATTATTTTTTTACAATGAATGCATGGTTCAATTAAGCTGTCTCGGATCCAGAATAAATTTTAATCAAAATATCACTCCTATATTCAACTGTCTACAATCCCTTCTAAAAACATTGAGGACGATCGACTTGTAATTCTTATCTTCTCATTGTTTTCTATTGTTGCTGTTGGTTTGGGTTTCTTTTTTGCACTCCTGATTGCGTGATAATCTAATCCTCAGTCATGTCGATAACGCTATTGGATGATAACATTCCGGAAACAGACAAACAATTGACAGTGGTGCTGAGGAACCCAACATCAGGGGCCACAATTGGCAGTCCAAACTCAATCAAAGTCGTCATTCTTGCAAATGACAATGTGGCTGGTGTTTTGTCATTTGAGACATCGGCACTTCTAGCCAAGGAAGGTTTGTCAATATGAATGACTCATTCACATGAAATACTTACGCTATATTTTTCATGTTAAAATAGTAATGTACATGGCCTGTCAGATGAATTATGCAAATTGCAGTTAAGTTTATTGTGTTTTGATATTAAATCTGTCATACATTTCTTATAAGATGATTTAATGCATTGTCAACCTTCTAGCATTATATTTAGGTAATGAAAATTTATACATAAGTATTAAGTAATGAAGAGTAGAAGAGAAATTGCAAGACCATCACTTTTCAATAGAAAGATGACTGTATTTCAGTTCTCATAACACAGAGATGGACAGAAATTTTACAGAAATTGTTAAAGAGCTCTTTATATTGTCATATTTTACAACTCATATTCTTTGGGTTTACTGCATTTAAAACGGGTTTTTGTCAAACATTCTCCACACATTTTTCTTCACCTTTGGGGTCATGAGAAATAGTGTTCAGTGGTGCTTTGATTTTGACCAACCATCATTTTTATCTAGCTGTGGTGTTTACCCATCTATTAAAATTGGGGTATCACTTTGCAAAAGGCACACAAATAGAAACTACTATTAGTAGTTAATTATTCAAACATATTTTCTGTTCACTTTCATGCACCAATGTAGGAGACAAGTTTGTGGTGTCTGTAAAACGTTCCTTACCTGCCCTTGGTGTGGTGAAAGCCAGTTGGAAAGTGGAGGGCCTGAATGGATTAAATCCTGAAGACAGTTTTGTCACCAAGACTGGAAGCCTCTCTTTCTTACAGGTAATGCAACAAACTAAGTATAATGCCAGAAATAACATAACTTGTTACTCTCTGAAGCTTTCTTCAAATTTCAATAATTATTATCCATTGACTGTTAATCTTTTTACCATTTTATAATTCTCTTATAGAAAAGTCATCCATATTCTATCTATCTATATTTTTATGTCATTTCAAATTTACTTGCATGTTTCTATCAATAGACTGAAACAGAAAAGACAATTCAACTTGAAATTTTACCTGATGAAACACCTGAAATCAATGAAGAATATTCTCTGACTCTGGAAAACATTGTTACTGAAGGTAACTAGTATATGAAAGGCATCTCATTCTTTTTTATCATTTAAATATTATAAACAATAAAATAATAACATGACCTGAAATATTTTCAATTACTTCGATAATGATTAAACTCACTTTGAATATTGTAATGGATCTTGATTTTTATCTGTTGTTATATTATTTCTAATACAAGCGTGAAAATTAATATTATGTGATTATATATGATACATCCTCCCATATTGATTGTCTTATGCTATGTATACACACAATCCTGAATGGCATAGTTTGTCTCATAATATTATGTTAACTTAAACATGTTTAGTTTATGAAATATAATCTTAACTTTACAGGCATAGGACCCACTGGAGCAGCAACCTTAGATCCTCAGCTTGACAAAGTTCTGATAACAATTGCCAGTAGTGACGATCCCCATGGGATGTTCCAGTTTGCCAGCAATTCCCTACAACTAATTGTTGAGGAGGACGTTGGTAAGGCAACCCTTTCTGTGGATCGGAAGTTTGGAGCCATCGGTAAGTTGTTGTTTTTTATGCTGCAAAACAATTTAGGTGTCAACAAAGCCTTTGATAGTCCACAGGCATAAAGCACTGGCATTCAAACACATGTTATGCATTGCTGAATTTGTGGAACTCAGAAAATTTTGGTTTAGACACGCCGTGATCAGCCCATTGCCAAACAACTTTATCAGTAACGAGCTACACAATATGCTGTGCTATTCAGATAAGCTACAAAAATGTTTGGGAAGACTTGGTGTTTATCCCCATCATCCATAAAAGGTACTCAGATACTTAGGGCATTTTGACACCCAGAGGCATTCCATGGATTAGTAATTTCTTCATAACTTTCTTATCCATGCATAGATTGTCCTATATAGAGTAGCCCCTAACTGTATGTAATATAAGATGAGACAACTGCATGTAATTTGAGGATACTGGCGATATCATCCTGTGTACTCACCCCAAGTGGTTTTGTGAAATTAGGACAAGATTGTTAGAGGATTTTCCCCAGCAACTTGACCTTTCTATTTGGGTAATGCCATAAAAAAAAGTCATGAGATTCCTTATTCACCATTGGAAAGTTGTTTGTCAAGACACGTATTACTCACAATAGACCGATCTGTGGGAAATGAAAAACTCAAACAAACGGTTTTCACCAATAGAGCAGTTCACCTGTACCTTTTGTTTTCTTATTAATAAATGTGGAAGGAGTGATCAAAGTGTCATGGAATTGGTATTTACTGTGGATGCATTTGAACACAAGGGACATAGGGGACTTGACCCCCTTACCTTTTGCCTTTAAGTTCACTACCTAGAACTCTCAGTCATACTTGATAGTGATTATTTCAATTTTTGCCAGGTAATGTAAAAGTTTCATATGAAGTCGCCCAAGGGTCAGTGAGTGACACACAGCTAAGGACAGATCCAGCAAGTGCAGGCCAAGATTTTGTCGCTGTTGAGTCAGGCTTTATCAACTTGGTGGACGGACAATCTAGCGGCATCATTGACATCACCATCATTGATGACGCCATCCCTGAAATCAATGAGGTAATAGGCGTCTAATACTTTGTCTTTACTTGCTTCAATGTGAATTAGCATAACTTGATATGGTTAAGGTATGTAGTATAGATGATGTGCAATGCAAAACAACCCTGCAAGACAAAAGGTTGTTTCCTTTCAACCTATTTAGGCTTTTTCAGTGCTTCTCATTTGTCTCTTTGAAAAAACATTTCTGGAGGTAACATTTTTTCAAGGATGATGGTAAACAAAGATAGATATGATAGATTGTTTGATCTTCAGTACCGATATAACATTTACTTTAATGCCTTGAAATAACTCTTCAGGCATTCATTGTGCGATTAACGAATGTGACACTGACTGACACTGCAGACCCAGACTTGCCCCCAAAACTTACAAGCAACGGAACAGAAGCAGAAATTATTATAAAGGCCAATGATGGAGCTCAGGGCGTCATTTCCTTTGCAACAGATTCAGTCAGGTAACAACTTTTATCTTTTTGTCATAAGAGTTACATGATATTAACTCATTTCTCGAAGGATATGTTTTAAAACATGTCATAACATATTATCACAACATGCTTGATAGATGATTTTAAAATTTCCAAGAACCTAGCTTCAAAAGTCAATACTTTGGCTGCAATACTTCATGTTCCAAACCAAACTGATGAAAATGGCATTTCTTTAAATTCCTCTATCTACCTGGATTACCAAGGCCCTCTATCTACCTGGATTACTAAGGCCATCTATCTACCTACAGTCCAAGGCCACAAAATCTTCAATTAGTTCTTGCTGTAGCCTTTGAGGTTCTTGTCCATGATAAGTAGAGATTGACAAAGCTGATCCACTAACACTCAACTAAAAAGAACAAATATGATTGGATACTTCAAGCAATCACTTAATCACTCAATTAGGTGCAACACAAAGAGGGACTAACTTAACATTTCGGGAACATGTTATAGAGATTTTAAAGAGGTCATCTTTACATCAATTAATTCTTTGGGTTTTGGGGGTTTTTCTCTCTTTCGCTCACAGACATTTATTTGTGTTAATGCATTAATTCTTTCTATTATTATTTATGAAAAGGGTAACCACAAATGAACAAGGCCAAGATATTTCTCTGACTGTGACAAGGGCCCATGGAACCTTTGGCACTGTATCTGTGTTCTACTTTAGTCAAGCTATTTCTGAATCAGTGCAAGAAGGATCTGACTTTGTTCTCACACCAGGGGTAAGCTTTACCGTAATTCATTTTGAAACTTAACAGTGCAAATGAATGTCACATATTTCTCTCAAATCTGTACGGTTTAATTTTTATTTTTTTCATCAGAACTGTAACTGTGACTCAAAAAACAAATTCTTGTCTCTAGTGTCACAGATGATTTCAAACATATTCTGCTTAATGCATTTTCTTTTTATCATTTATGATGCACATGTCAATGATATATATTATTATAAAACAGGAGTTAATTGAATGGTATTAGATGCACTTATAAATTGTTTAATTGGCTGAAAATGTCTTGATAGCTCATTGGATTCAAATCTGCAAAAGGCTTTATACATTATAAAGCTCTCTTTTTTTGTATGCTCATTTGAAAATAATGTTTGATTGTTTCTAATAAATATAATAGACATATAAATATCTTTATCTTCATCCAATAGGATTTAGAGTTCAAAGAAGGAGAATCTAGAAAAACCATTGTCATAACCATTAAGGACGATGGTCTGCCAGAGCCATCAGAAACATTTGAGGTCATTTTGGCAAGTCCCAGGAATGGAGCTGTGCTTGGCAAAGATGTTAGAGGTTTGTGCATTACAATGGTTCCCCTTAGTCGTGTCAAAATATCTCTCGTGGCCAGGCCAAGTGATATCTAGATCAGAGGAACAGGCCAGTGAATCTAGATTTTCAAGTCATATACTGGCTACCTAGGCGTCTTTAAACATCATTATTTCAGCACACAAATACACTGGCTTAAATTATTTTCAGCACTATAAAGAGGAAACGATAAGTTTTTGCATTTAACCAATCACTCAATTATGCCAAAGGTAAACTTGCAACTCATTTGGGGTAACAAGACATATACATATGTTTGTAGAAAAATTCAACCAGAGTGCCATTCCATCAGTGGTATGCTGGTCAACCACATCTTGCAAGTTCTATATGACCAGCCTGCCAATATTGTCAAAAAGATAATGATACAGCCTTATAATTTTTCAAGTATGATTGTTTGTAATGAGAGATTTAAATGTGATGGCTGCTTCTTTCAGCAGTGAAACACACCTGACCAACACCATCACACACAGTCGCGTTTATCTTCAAATTAATGAAGCTGCGACTTAATCGATTGGATTGGATTGGAATAATGTATGAATGATGACACCTAGAAGTGCATCACCTCCTTGATATTTAATTCCTAGAAATTGTGGTGTCTTGGAAAATGCATGTCAATTTTGCCTGTGGTACCATATTGTTGACAAAATTAAAAAGCTGTTAGTTTATTTTCTTCTCCTCTTTTACATTTTTTATTCTTTTTTTTATTTTTAAACACTTATTTAAATATGCTATAATTCATTGGATAAACATGCCTGTATAAATTATCTTCTTATTAGTATTATTATTACTATCACATTGACACTGAAATATGACAATCAGAAATTCTTATCAGCTATTATGTATTATTGTAGCTGTTTTCTTTTAAATTTTGAAGATGGAATTTGTCTTATTTTAATCCAGCCACAGTAACCATTTTAGCAAATGATGTGTCGGGTGGTGTCATCACGTTTGAATCGTCAGAGACCATCCACCTGAAAGAAAAGGATGGAGATGATGATGCAGGAACCAAGGTTAGTTGTTGGTACTTGAAGGAGAACTGTTTGGAGTAATTGATTTGGACATACTTTTGTTATTAAGACAAGAGAATATTAAGCAGTCTGAGAATAATTAATTGTTAATACACAGAAAGAATATAGGATCTATTTAGATATTATTTGAGAAAGTTCTAAAGAGACAAATTTTCCTGCTGACATTGACAATAAACTTGTGTACAAATCTTTGAAAGTAGAATTGATACCATCATGACAAAAAAGTGTAACAGATTGAGGAAAACAAATTCTAATTTTGTCCCTGTGTCATTCATCTTTAGCATTTTCAACAATTCAGAACATGAAGAGCTCTTTATAATTCTATTTCTGATAAAAAGCATTTTTAAATATGAATCCAAGTATTGGTCTTGAGAAGTGACAAAACAACTCGTAACTATTTTCATATTTAAACAAAGAAGGCTTTTCAGTTAACCTGCCATCCATATTCATACAGGTCGCTGTGACAATATCAAGGGGACCAGGTGCTTTTGGGGACATCCAAGTCCCCTTCACTATCACCAACGCCATTGGAAAGGTGACGGAGGACGTCATTCCCAACACCGGGAACATTATTTTTGCTGATAGACAGGTAATTCATAATTCAAAGTGTATGGCGGAAAAATTTGTCAATATTATATAATTGAGGATGAGAGACCAATATAGATTATTCACCATCTGATTAACACTAAAGAATGTATTGTTTATTCTTGTTTATGGTGACTTTAAGGTTTTTTGGTCTTGTAGCCCAAGTTAGATTACTGATTCATATAGTATGAGTCAGACGTTGTGGTTGAGACACCAGCCTTTAGATTTGGCTCATTTCATTGAGATATGAGTTGGCTAGTGTTGTGTGTGTCATTTTGGGCTGTACATGGGGTTTGACCTCACACAGCTATATAGTATTAATGAGATCTCAAGAAGCAAAATAATTTCCATGCATTTGAAATGCGTCTTCATCAGATTTTTTAAATACATGTATGTTTGTAGCACCATTTTTTTCATTTTTTTAAAATCATGTTTTCATTATAATCTTATGATATTATACTGTGTAGTTACTGATCAACTATATTTCCATTCTATAGACATCGGCAGTGCTAGAATTAGAGGCTATTGATGATGATATACCAGAAACAGAAGAGACTTTTACATTGACTCTTAAAACACCAACGGGGCAGTCAGAACTTGGTAACACCAAATCAAGAACTGTCATCATATCGCAGAATGATTCTCCCTTTGGACTTTTACAGTTGTACACCTTGAAAGATAAGTAAGTTTGACATCAATCGTTTTGCAATTTTGTTAATTTATGATTGCCTTTGTTTTCATCAAGCATCTAGATCATATTACTTATATCAGGTTATTTTTGTTTAATGACTGGAGTCTTTCTAGGCTTCAGGCCAGTGCTAGTCAGATGTCAATTGATGACCATTATCTAACGAAGTGGAGAAAATCTCAAGACAGAAGTGAAATTTTGAGCTTGGAATTGGAGCACAAAAACTTTAGATTTAGATCCTGTTTTTTCTGAGTTGATTTACTATATTTCTGCCTACAAATGCCTGAAGTCAGAATCAATTTGGTGAAGTTCTGGTTAGATTGCTAATGCATGATATCTATATGAGTTAACTGAGTCGTAAATATTTAAGTGTTGATGAAATATTACACCTCAAGTCTTGAATTTTCTGTTTAGAAGAAAAACAAAAATTCTTATATTTTTTTCAGACTCTCAAAATATACTGTGGAAGAAAAAGAACAAGTATTGGAATTTGAGGTGGTGAGAAGTAAAGGCACCCGAGGAAAAATCAGTGTGGATGTGATTACAAAACCTGGTTCAGCTATGGCCACCCGGGATCCTAATAGAATAGTCCTGGCCCCTATCGGCAATGCACCCAGTGCCTCCACCATCGGCTGGCATCAGGTCAACGTTGGTGCCAGCACCTACATGATTGTATTAACCTCCTTGCCATCCAGTTCTCAACTGGCCTCCCAACGTCCGTCCTTGTCCTCCGCTGGCACAGGGCAGTCTTCAATCTATAAATGGCAGGGACAGCTCACATTGCTGAGGGTAAAGGCTTTTTACAACTTGTGTTTAAAAGATTAAAAGAAAACATTTTCATGTAATTATTGAAAGTTACCATAGTCATCAATGCATTGATATGATAAAAAATTAACCCCAATATTTTAGTTTTCAAAGCACATAATATAATATTCTAATTCTGTCCTTTTGTAGCTACTACATAGGTCTTGAATGGTAAATGATTCGCATCAGTCTATGAGAGAGAGTCAATGATTACTCAAGAAAACCAGACATTATTTTGCATGTTGTTAACTTTTTATTTTTCATTTAACTGTTTTAGGAATCAAGCAAACGTTTTTATTCAGTTGCAAACCAACAATTCGTGTCAAAATGCATGTCAGAGCTATAATTCAATTAAGTTTTCGCTACTCATGATTCTTTGTTCATCTTCTTACTATCTCCAGACATTTTCCAGCGACGGAGCCACATCAGCTACTTCCTTTGATATAAGTGGAAGTACATACTTGGTTGTTACCAATGGAGGGAGGGAGGGGAATAGACAAGTGTCCTCAATCCTCTATCGCCTCTCAGAACAAGGACAAATGGAAGTGGTAATGTCAAACTCCATATCTCAATGCATGTCTCTCTCTCATCCTCTCTCTCTCTCTCTCTCTCTCTCTCTCTCTCTCTCTCTCTCTCTCTCTCTCTCTCTCTCTCTCTCTCTC
>JARFNW010185133.1:0-26682 GCA_031763155.1 Dirona albolineata
ATACCTATAAGTTGCTTCACTGATTTGTCTCAATGTGTAAATGTGGTCTTGTACACTTCTTCCTGGTCTAAATCCACAGAGACATTTTCATTAGCTAATTCTGTGATATTACAGGAGTGTACCTATTAGGAGATATTTTTTTCCGTCCTCATGAATGGTTACTTGAGAAGGACTTTCTTGTTGCTTCTTGGGCTGCAAAACTTTATTTGACAATGAGTTTGTCTTTAAATTGAATTGCCTTCACCATGTTCCTGTTAATTCCATGTCATTGTTGGTTTAACATGGAGGCTTTTGCATAGCAGTGGAATTATGACATTTCAGTGTAATTGAAAGCCACTCAGTTGGGCCACTGTCCTGGTTTTGCTTCATTTGCCATTGATATCAATATACATGGTGTGGTTGTAAAATCAATTGGATATAAGATACTCTGCACAACATATTTGCTTCATTTGTGTGATTTGGTTTCTTTCTTTCGTTTGAATAGAAAACTCAGGAAACAACTACAAATAACTGACTTCAAACGGCTTGCCCGCAACCCATGGAAAAAATTAAATATTAAACCACCCCCGCCTTCAAATGCAATCAGCAGCAGCAATGGCCATGGAACAAGCCTGCCTCAAGAGGTGGTTGTATTGGACTAGATAAAGGTAGGTGGAGATACAGGTTTTGGCAAATATTTGAATTCTTACTACTGACAGAGAGTCTTGAAATAAGATATTTTTCTAGGGTTATTGTCAGACTTCATTCTGTTTATCGTCTCACTTAGCAGAGAATTTTGGGAGTAATGTTGTATGCTTGATAATAATATCTGATGTGTGACATACAATGAGATTGGTTGGGCTTACATCTCCTGACACATCCAAGCACACACACACCCACACACCATGCATTCACTTGCGACTAAGCAATGACGGCAACGCAACCATCATCATCTTATACAACAATATCATGTACAACAATGGTGACAGTGTAAACAATAAGCCAATAATATGACAACAACAATATTGTGTAAAAAGACGAGAAGATTACAGAGAGTTCAATAGATTGGGGACATGCTGTTTTAAAATCTATTGCATCTGGAATTTATAGATTGATATCATTTTCCAGATGGAAATAATTTAGATTATGTTATATGGTTGACAGAATGGATTTGTCTTTTTCGATGGCTTTGGCTCTTATTTTTATTGTCTCTTTTTAAATCTAAAAGCTGACCGATTGAAGGAAGGTCTTTTTCCAATTATTTTTTAGGCAATATCCACTTTACGGTTCAAGTGAAGTTTATCAGTTTCTGTTACACTGCCATACAACACAATAAGTGACTTGGTTAAAGTGCTTTTAGTGAGTGCTCTGTAGATACAAACCAAGTATAGTCAGTTAATGCAGTAATTGTGTTCATGCTACTCTCCTCCCCACCAAAATGTATATACCGGAATATTTTTTTCTTCTTCAGAAAACATAAGTGAAACAGTGAAGCCTGCATTTTGCCGACACTACTAAAGATTTTATGGACACTTGACATCAATAGTTGAATGATTTTTAACATTTTTTTAAATTATTTTTTTTTACTTTGAGTTGATTTTTTTAATTTTCTACATTTTTGTGTATTTATTGACTAAGCAGCAGTTTTTAGTATTGTCCAGCTGTAAGAGTTAGGGAAATATTTGATGTGTGGCTGCTTTAATATGTGACATATAAAACGGATGAATTGAATGAAAAGAAATCATATTTTCTTTTGAAAATGGATTGGACCTGACCAGCATAAATTAATTGTATATTTGTGAAGGATTGTGTGTGAGATAGGAATAATAATAATATAATTTATTTTTGTTTCTTTATGTTTTTCTTATGTTAACGATAATCAAAGGTCTGTCCCTTAGTTTTCATATTTTGTTTTTTTCTTTTTTCTTTCTTTTTTTCTCTCTCTTAGAATGAGATGAAATAATCATTCTGCTCCTTGTACTTTGCACCAGTACAAGGATTATTTTTTTCAAGATGGAAAAGAAAACAAAACAAGATACTTTTGGGATGAAAGGAGAAATTATGTGCTTGAAAATTTTGAATTAATTATAAAATACATGCAACAAAAATGTATAGTTTATGTATAAAGGAGAAGTTAATTGTGTCAACAATTTGTTTTTTTCTTTTATGCTATGAAGCAATATTGTTTCTAAATGAAAATTGTGTAAAAAAGCGTTAATATTACATTTTTATTATTTTTCATTGATTGTATTGATTGAGTATGGATAAAGGTTTGTTCATTTCCCTTTTACCATCGTTGTAAATTGTTTCTCTTCACTCACGCCTTGTAAATGCCATCTGTCATGACAATTATAATACCTTTCATAACATTTGTTGAGTCACTTTTCTATTTCATTGTTTTTTAAATATTGTTTGACATACCTATCTATAAACTCATGAAACCATATTTGACATTTCCCTTATTTGTTGATATTGATGTGAATAAAGCAAGGGACGGGCACATTTGAGATATTAATTTGAGCAGTGCATAGTGTGTGCCTTATTCAGTGTGAACAATTCTCGAATTACAGAGAAATAGAGGGGGAGAAAGAGAGAGTGAGAGTTGGGAATGTGTATTTATGATTGAAGACAGAGAGAGTGAGTGAATCTTGTCTGCTATTGTGTATAAAAGCTTACTTATATATATCCAAACAATACGAAAGGGCAGCCATGGAAATACCACTATCACACCCCATTTCTTTCTATCAGTTTCAGTTTACAGTCACTGTCAACATTGTTGAATTGATTTGGTACAGCTAATAATAAACGCTTTTACAAAGTGGCAAATACAATATATCTTGTACCATGTGTGTTTCTATCTGCATGATGGAAAGTGGTTAGGATTAGATTTCATACAATCTATGATGATGCTTTTGATTGGTATATATTATATCGGCCAACTTTTTGTTTATTTGTGAAATGAAGCTTGCTTGAGGAAAGGACAAGATTGAATTGAGTTTTGAAATGATTTAAACGCACACAATTTTATTTTGTTTTTATTTTGTTTGTTTTGGTGTACCTGTACCACTCATTGGTGTTAGGCCCAGCATAATGTTCAGTCCCAAATGGTGCACCCACTCACAAAACCTCATCCTTCTCCCAATGGATCCAAGTCTATACAGGCATGCTGACCACCAGAGGCGGCCGTTCATATTCTTAGAGCTGTCAATTTTGTATTGATCAGGATGTAAAACAAGCAAGGCGATGAGCCCATTGTGTCTATAGGTATGATGGTGACTATTGATAGCATACCATTCATGTCCCACACCCACACAGTCTGGTCTTAACAGTTGTTATCTGTGTTTATACATTTGATTTATCACGACAATGTATGTTTTTCACCCAAGGTATAGATACTTTCATTTCGATTTATAAATGGATTAAATTTTGCAAAGGAAGTTAATGATAGTGATCTACAAATGTGATCTTAATCTTAAGACGTAGAAAACTGCAATTTATGAAACCTTGATAAAATAATGATGGATCAATTCCCTGTTGTCTGTGTTGTTTATAATGTGTTGATGGCCTAAAATCAATTGTTAACTTTTATAAACAAAACCCTAGATTGTGTGTGGTGTGTACAAGTGCAAAGCAAGAGAAGTATATGGATAACTTGGAGAGAAAAAAAGATTTCTTTAATGTATGACTTTTTCAAAACCCTTGTTAATACATCTAATCATTTATATTCCAACTCGACATGTTTGTTCTTAATTGCAGTTTTCTATGAATTTATTAATACACTTTGTGTCTGTTTCGACTTAAAACGACAAGTTTTCATATTGGGTTTGTTGTTAAAACAGCCCCAGATTACATTTCGTACCAAGTAGTGTCATTGAAATCAAAATCTTAATTGAATAGTATATCTTTTGGGTAAAACCTTGGAACCAATTTTAAAGTATGTGTAATATATTTTTTATTTTTTTTGTAATGGAATCAAAACTTTTCAAATTTATTATTAGATCTTAAGTGGTTTAGGATCATTTACAGTTCTTCATTGCTGTCTTCTGATATATATGAAATATGTAGTATATGTCCATAAGGGTGTATGAAATTCACTGTCAATAAAGAATTTGATCTGATCTGTTAAGTTTTTACTATGCTATTTGATTTTTTGAAAATAATATTTTTGGTCCAAAAGGAAGATAGAGGTATGATATGAAGTCTGCAAGATTTTACTGTGAAAGATCTTTCATCTCTGATCCCATATGTGTACAAAACTTTTTTGTGACAGTCTTGTTTATTTTTTTATATATATATATATATATCAATTGTCGTCTCTTTCATCTATCCTTAGCATCACCATATTATTATAACCACGTTTAGTTTAGAAAGTGACATGGGATGCATGTCTATACCCGAGCGGGCATTTTGGTACCACTTTGCCGTTAGCAGCTCGTATGATTGGCTGATGAGAAGCAAGCAAGTGGGTAGCATATATGAGTATGAGCTGAAATGCCAACCGTGTCATTTGCCAAGCATCTGATGCTGCTATTCAAACTGATTGGAATGTGGTTGATATTTGTAATTGGAACTATGATGAATGTGTACAATCTGTATTCAGCATTGTGCAGTCCTGTTCATATGTGGAAATAAGAAGTATTGGCAGCCAAGACTTAGGATGATTTTGGGCCCTTTCTTTCTTTCTTTTTTTGTTGTTGTGCTGTGATGTGCAAGACTTAAATCAAATCAACTCGCAGTAATCTATAGATATATGTATATGACAAATGTCCTGCCAAATGGCTTTATTAAGAACAATCTATTTTAGATGACAGGTTATCATTGGAAAAATCATTGGAGTGAAAAAGTGATGAATCAGTCCTTGCTAAAATCTCCATTCAAACAAAAGCCCCTTTTTAAAAAATCAATTTAAATTCAAATAAAGTTGTTATTGATTGTATTATGTTGCGTTTCTTTTTGTTGTCAAAATATAAATATATTACTATATCTGATTATACTACCAATTATTTAGATATAGTTCATTGGTTTTGAATAGGATAATGATACCATTCTTTTTTTTCTCTCTTCGCTAACATAAACATTTTAATGTTACCATTGTGTCGATCAGGCCAGGACTTAGGCTGCAACTGTACGTCGAGGGGGGCTATTATGTTGAATTTTAGACCAAAGGCCTTGTGCCATTGGTACACCAAAACACTGTCCAAGAAAGTAAAGGTAAAATTCTCCATGTGTATCCCGTTGACATCCCAATGTGTTCTCCTGCAAGTGCAAGATAGTTTTTGGTGTGAACAGGCCAACTTTCATTGAGTCAAGGAGAGCAAGTTGATGATAGTGATAGGTATCAGTTTGTGGCAGTTGCTTTTGGTGAGAGCTCTTAGCCAGCTCCGAGACTCAGCTCAATTCAATTCGGTTCGAAGCTTTTGGTATAGGCATACCCTTATATTGCACCTCAAGACATTTTAGCTTCCTGATCCTACTTATAGGGTAGCCTCTTGAAAAACCTGGCAAATGTTTGAGGGTTAAAACTTCCACTTTCATGAATGTACATCCTTTTACTAATGATGCCACTTAATGAAACCCCTGAGTTCAGCCAACACCACTTGGGGCTACATAGAGGTGGATTATATACCTGCTAGTTCAGGGGCCGTATACAGTCACTACGTCAACTGGCAAGACACGAGCATCCAGTGAATCACTATACTATACGTCATGTTGTAAGTAAAATTCAATGTAATGATACACGTAACATTATGCTATCAGTATCAGTTATTCACCAGCTGCCACATATATCGGTTAACGTAACCGTCTACGTATATGACCAGAGGTCTTGGTTTTTGGGCAACCTCTCTGCGTCACTGAATGCTGTACAAGTATAAAGGGAAAACTACAACAAAAGCAACTTTAAAATGTAGAAGTTTAATTCAAGAAAGAATACATCATAAAAATTAAATATAATTTTTTGATCAATCAATAAAGGCCTTGACTAGATCAATAAGTACACTCAAATTCAATATACATGAAAGGGATTTTTGCATTCCGCACCCATACTCATTGATGTTCATGAGGTGCCATTCTACAAAAAAGGAAAATTTAGATGATTTTGTTTTAATTCACCCTACTGTTCTCAGAGCCTTTTCTCAATATCTGGAGCTTTTAATCTTCAATCCACCCATAGGTCCCATATAAACAGTGGCTTTGGCCACATCCTGCTTTCTCTGATATCTTTGCAATTTTGCCAAGAATGATTTCTGCACCCACTGGTCTAGGTGATACATTTACATCTCGGTTATGCCTCGTCTTGCCATAACTGGGAGCTCGGAAACGTGACATGGCCAAAGCCTCTGCGTATGTGGCCTTACAGTGATGAACACAAAAACCAAAGGTGCTACTAGCACTTCAATAAAATAAGGAAAGACCAGGTTAGTAAAATCACACCCACCCACCCATCAAACAAACCATGCAAGATGTCTACAGTAGCAAGTGTTAGATGATGCAATGAATAAAATCAGCAAGCTTGGTCACCTAATGCCATTCTGTTGAGCCAGTCCCCCAAGGTAAATAAACCGTGCAGCCGTTCTATTGATCAAAGTGTCACTGCACCCTCCAACTCGGTCATAATTGCTCATCATTGCACTTAACACAGGTTTTTGAATAATAATATAAGTCTGGGGTACACCCTATTTTTATATATCATAAATATCATTATCAATTCAATAAATGAGCATCCTTTAAAATGTAAAAGCAACAACGATATGAATATGATTCAATGGCATCATACAGTAGTATAGCCAAGCCCCCTGCTCTCCCAGCATAATATTGATGGGTCAGGAGGTTTTGGATGGCACATGCGTTAATAATAATACATCATATCAGACAAACTGCACAATAAAGAAATGAATCAATTTCACATGTGAGCAATTTACAAAGGACAGAATAAATATTACTCTGTCATCACAGCTTAATCTTTGCGATCATATTGGGGAAAAAAAGCTTCAAAGATGGAATTGGTATGCTTGAGGAAAGACTGGTGACGGTGAGTAATGAGGGGAGTAATCACTGCAATACTGGTGGATGGAAAGGCACATTATATATAAATCATTATTTATATTTCAGCACCATATAAAACAAACACCCTAACACAAATAGAACAAAAAGTCTCAAATTTAAAAATTCAATATAATATAATATAATATATACATCCATAGCAAAAACAATTCTTACAAGACAATTATATAAAACCTACAACAAACCGCAATATGACATTAAGACAATTTCAACACAATGTTACAGTGTCTCCGATAAAATGGAATCAGCAAATGGTACTACGGCTGAGCCTAAAATTTTGCTGTTTGTGTTGATAGTGTTTTCATACTGTTTGCAACACCTCTTGGTTTCCACGGACCACATCTCCAAACGTAAGTCCTAGTTCGGTCAAGGCTTGATCGGAACCCCAGTCTGTCAAGAAGTCGAGCACGACAAAAACCATCGAGACGACTCCTTCCGTGCGGACACATTTACTAGTGAAGAGCAGTTCCAGTATTTTGACCATGATGCGGTCAATCATCAGTTTGGTGGTGGCGTTGAGGTGGTTGTTGACTCTGACAGTCGTTAGTCGGTCCATTGTCTTCTCCACACTGACCAAGTTGGCCTCCACTAGTTTGACCAGAGTGTGACAGTACACCATCAGAGAGTGATCCTGAACAACGGGGAGAAAGGAATATGCATATTTAGGATCAGACAGGGAAAAGATTAATAAATATATAAAAATAACATTTTTTAAAAGAAAGAAAGAAGACAAAGTTTAGTCACATAAACAGTGTTAAACTGTGAAAGTTGATTTTTCTATTTCCACGATATTTATCAAAATTAGTCTTCTACTTTTTGCTTTGTTTTAAACAGAAGCAGAAAATATTTTCAAGTAATATTGTCAAAAGACATTTGATCAAATTCTTACATTGAACCAAGATCAGAGAGAGAGGGAGAGAGAGTGAGAGAGAGAGAGTGAGTGAGAGTGAGAGAGAAGCCTACCATTGACTGGCTCGTGGATAGCCACTCCAAGGAATACACTGACATAAGGTTGGTCAACTTCATCTTCAGCTTCTTGGATTTATGAGACGATTCGATCGGCTGGAAGGAGTTGTGGTCGTCCTCATTTTTTTTTGACTCGAACAAAACGCAGAGGCGGATGAAGGTTTCCAAGCAGGAATCTGTCCAATTTTGAGGTGCATCAACGACTAGAGGGAATAAGAGATGACATGGTGAAAAGTTGAAGGCCAGTTCTGGATGATTTCAGCATAATATAATAATAACAACATACCCCACCAAAAACTAAAAAATCTAATCACAACCACAAATTAAAAACAAAAACAAAAAACAATAAAAACCCAAATAAAATTAGAAATGATAAAAAGAACCGGTTGTCATTAGTAGATTTGTACCGGTGTCTATTCACTGATTTAAAAAGTTCAGTTTGATAACCAAGAAGAGGTGAGTTTTTGGAGCAAAGGAGGGAAAAACTCCATTCCATTAAAAGATCTACAGATTTTCTAGTTTATCATTCTATTCCACACTGTATGGTGGGACAACCTGTCTAAAGTCTTTGTGCGACAAGATTTGTTGTAGGACAGAGCCTTGAAAACTCTGAAAGATCATGAAAACCATCCAATCCAGGATCCGAACCCCGGGTTTGCACATTCCACAGAGACAACTAGGGATTCTCAATACTATTTTATTATGGAGGAATATATCTATATTCCATATAGGACCAAAACTGTAGAAATCTTTACCTATACTATGAGCTAAGTACAATTTTGAGACGAAATAATTAGTATAATGGTGATTGTAACTGTGACGATAATAAAAACAAAAATCATTGAAAATCATATAGAAAGAATACACAGTACTTTCACTTTTAGCAATGCCTGTCGGCTATGATGATTGATGATGAAAATGAGGAGAGCGACCAAGAGCGACCAAGAAGAAGATGATAGTGATGAGAATAAGGAGGCGACGGTGATAATGATGACAATAATACATGGCTAAATACTTACTGTACTGTATGACAAGGTGCATGAGAAAGTTGACCATGATAGCAAAGGAAAAGTCCATGGAGACCTGGGGGGTGTTGACAAACAAAATATGAGTGAGGCCTATACATCACTACATCATATCAATCATAACGTGTAAAATGAAAACAACTCCATTGTAAAGACAAGGCAAGTATGGGTTTATAGTCTCTGTACCCTGTCAGTGTAACCAATACAAGTACAAGCTCACAGACTTATTATCATTCATTGTTAATAATAATTATAATACAAAAAAATGGCATTTATAAAGCGTTTATTTACGATCATCACCATGCCCTACTAAGCACTTTACAGAAGCACATTTGATCCCCTAGTAAGCTGAGTGTCCTTCGGAGTCCTCAACTCCCCAGGAAGTATACCTTAGAGCATCCTTTTAGGACCATCATACTAAATCATCCTCCCCTCCCCCCAAAAAACAACCCCAAAATGTTCTTTGCCTGTAGCCAGGTTCTCATTCACACCAAGTCAAGTGAGTAAAATTATGATTAGAGCCTTTCCAAATCTGTTACCATGAAGACATTTATTACACGAAAGCACTAAATTACTTTTACGTTTACATAAAACTAATTTTGCTTTTGGTGTGATTAAACGGAGGACTTCTTTTAATGACATCCTCATCCCGTTCATGGTTACTCACATTGTTGCTGTCGATGCATGCCATGAAATCGCCCATCAATCCACGAACGAACGTGTCATCAGGCCTGGGTCCTCGTGTCTGGCCATTCATGTACCAACTCCCACAAGCCTGGACAATGAAGATGGACATATTATCAACATAGTCATTTGGTTAGGAACAATTTCACTTGTTATTTTCCCAACAATAAAGGAAACAAACAAAGAAAAATAACTCAAAAAAACATTCAACCGTGAATTAATTTCTATTCTGTATAAAATATATCCAAATTCTTACAAAAGATGAAAATGTCAACGGTGGATACTGAGGACTTACTCCCCTGGCACCTCATACACTGAAATCATATCTCAAACGTCAAATGTCTGTCATCATTCAGCTATTATTAGTATATAATTTCAGTAATCAATAATAATAATAATAATAATAATAGGTCTTTATTGTCCATAAATGGCAATTTGTTGTTTGGTTACACAGTTGAGACATAAATTACACAGTTGAGACATGATTACACAGTTGAGATATAACAAGTTTAAGCTACAAAACACACGCACGTCTTACACACATATACAAACAACATACACAACATAATCACATACACACACACTTCCAAGTACAAATGTGTACAT
Organism: Dirona albolineata; assembly: GCA_031763155.1. Classification (NCBI taxonomy): domain Eukaryota; kingdom Metazoa; phylum Mollusca; class Gastropoda; order Nudibranchia; family Dironidae; genus Dirona; species Dirona albolineata. Next base: position 10,323 of record JARFNW010185133.1, read on the forward strand.
TATGCGCATTATTCACAGTCCAACGGTTACAAACTGTTACAATGACTAACTTTAGTACCAAGCCTATGCAGACATTCCAGCTTGCGGGCACAAATAATTCAACAATTACTAATCTCATAGATCTATTGCTAATACACCATTTGGCGGGAAGTGTTCACTAAAAATTCACCAAAGTTATGGCAATTTAACATTATTCTCAGAAAATAAACAGATAGAAACTCAATTCTTACCAGTGCTGTGTCCAAGACCTTGGACATCTGGTGCAGGTGTTCAAATCCCCTGGTCAAGTCTGGGCACGCAGCGGCATATTCAAGTTTCCTCATGTGATCACTTGGATACAGGCTACAACCCTTGTAGTTCCAGGTACTAGCCAATTTCTCCACCTCACTCACAACAGCCTTGCGGAAGACATCTGACAAAGAGGAAGGGGACAATTTGCACGTGCACAAAAAAACAAAAATCAATTTCTATAGTGGTTTAGTCAGACTGCTTTCAACACTGATGATGATACACTAATTCTGTGGAAAGTACTGTAGTGCCAGAAAGAGAGGATAGACAGGAACACAACAAAGAAGACTGCCAAAACTGAAAGTGGGTAAAGTGTCAGTCTGTTGTTGCCTCGCTGTGTTGTCAGCAAGACTATGATGGGTGCCTTTGTAGGCAAGGGTTTTATTCTCACTTTCGTCAGTGATTTTTTTCTTCTTTTTTTTTCATTTCCCCATGTATTTATCTATTGTCTTTCATTTTCTGGCCCTGCATTACTCCTCTACTCTTGTTCTGTTGTAGTCTTGGGGCAGCCTAAAACAAAGTACTGACTAGGTTCAAGACAATAATAGTTATCAGGGGGGAAAGAATGCTTTACAAAATTTTTGATATTGTTTTTGGAAGAGACTAAACTAAAGCCCTTGATGATTACCTACCTGCCCCTAACTGTAGCCCTGCCCATTCCAGCAAGCGAGACATGACGGCTTTTTGAGCGATATTGATGGCAGTGGTTCTGATAGATTCATCAATGTGGGATGCCAAGAAGTGGATAAAATAGGGTAGTTCTGACTGACACACTCTGGAACAGAAAAAAACCCCCCAAAAAACCCAAACAAAATGAAAACGTGAATCCTAGTTGAGATGAAACAAAAAAAATAGTAACAATCATGAACTACACATTTACAGTACAGGTACAGTATGATCAAATTACCAAACAATTTATGCCATTACAATACACATCTTGTACGAGGTTTCTCTTTCAGTCATTACATTATATGCAAAATACAGAGTTGTGTTAAAAACGAAAAAGGTGTGAGAAGTGACATTATTTAAAATGTGGACGAATATCTTCAATATTCCATCTTCCACTTTATCATTTTTAGAAAGTAATGTTCTTTTTTGTAACCAAATTAAGAATTAATTTTTTTTCCCTCTCAAATTTTATGAATTTTTCTGCAATCAAGTATTTAATAATGTAGTGCATACATATCTATCATTCTGGTCAGAAGAGAAAAGGCAATGAAATTCATTAGCAATCATGCCAAAGACTTACCTATCTCCAGTTTGCAAAAAAGTTGCCACGGATGCACGACTAATATCACGTGCCATGATGTTGGAGTTTGCCAGTATACAACTCTGTGGATGATGATAAACAAACAACAAAATTTTTTTTTTTAAAGTTCACAATTTGTCTTTGTGGTCCAGGCCTATTTGCAATGCAATGGTAATAATGACCTGTCAAAGCTATGATCAGCAAGTTCTCACTCCCTCTCACCCTTAAAACCCAGATAGTTTGCTGTTAATTGCCGCTTGACAAAGGGCTATGGTCGAAACATAGCTGTCTTGTGCTGTCAATCATTGAAGCCATTTAACATACTCTTTATTTTCGCATATTTGCAGTGCTGAGAAGGGCTGGGTCCAGTTCAGCCAGGTTAACATTCATGAACAAGATTCCTCTCTAAGCAATAAATTTGTATCTACATGCCAATACCATTGACACAAAGCATGACTGAACACAGAGCTGAAAATTTTATATATAATGATCAAAATAAGTTGGTAATTTAATTTATCTTATCAGCCTATCTAAACCCTTAGAGGGCACTTTGACAATTTAACAATAATAAAGACCTTTTCTTATACTTATAGTCAAACTAATCAGAAAGAATCAAGAATTCACACACTGTTAATCTGCAACATTTGATTTGAGTGGCATGGGAGTTCACCTTCACACTGTCTGCATCTTGTCCTGTATCCATGTTCATGAATTCCTGTCTGACCTTGACCCTGGCATCAAAGACGGCCAGTTTGAGGATGGTATTCAGTGCATAGTCTTGCACCTTTCCACACATCAGCTCCACGGCCCGATGGATGCAATGACTCAGGTAAGGATGGCCCTGCAGGAAGTTGGACGCTATCTCTCCCTGAAAATGTATTAGTAATTAGTATCAGTGGGTTAGGGTTCAATCCTCATCCATATCAGAAAGAGCATAAAAAGTCATTGTCAGAATCTAACACAAATTTCACTATTCGTTCCTCTTCATCCTTAACTCACAATTGCTTTTGTCTACATCATGTACGATTTTGATTTAAAAATGATAATTATAATCTTGTCCATCTCTACCCTTCAGTCAAAATTCCTTTGTCTAAAAAAAAAGTGTAAAATTGATCTGATTTAAAATCTATTTGCTCCAATATCAATATCTATTCAATACTTCAAAAGTTTTTTCCAGAAAGAAGAAAATTCTCACCAGAGAATCATTCGCATTGTGAAAGACATGGGCGAAGAAATAGGGCATGGCCGTTTGCCCTTCCTGAGATGAACTACTCTCTTTGTCACTCGACATTTTCTCAGGACCATCCGATGTCCTAGCATGAAGCGACGAGCCAAGCCACTGACACAAGTCGTCAACCTCCCTGCATCCCAGTCCTCGGTGCAGGGTTTTAGCCACGGAAACAGGTTGAGATCCAGGCACCAGGGACATGACAGGTCGTACCCTGGACACGGTTTTGTGGTTTATGGCGGACATGACCAGAGGTATATGGCCAGCATCTGTGGATAATAATGATGATGATGATGATAATGATAATAATTATTACTATTATCATTTATATAGCGATTATAACTAGATAGAGATGAAATTGTATTAAAAAATAATATCGTCTCTAATAACATCCAGAAATGTGAAAGAGTTATATCTAAACTAGAAAAAAATAATAACAAAATTATGTAATATCTCAAATATATAATTATGAAAAAACTGTACAGAAAAGAGAAAATTTCATTGTGGTAGACAGTTTACCCACTTTCAATAGTCTTACAGAAAAACTAGCCATATTCTTCTCTGTCATTCTGAGTCAAGGATCGTGAATTAGCCACGACAATGACAAAAAAGCTTTTATATAAATGTCAAATCTAAAAGCAGTCACAGTTAATAAAGTGATGGCTTAAGAAAACTTGTCCCCTTCCATATGAGAGGGAGAAGATAAACAGTTCCCTTTCTTCAAATCCTCAAAGCTTTGAATAACAACTCATATTCTTGTATGCCGCTGACACTTATAATTGACTATAATTTAATATATATGGCCAAAAACAGGTCGCCTTTGAGGGATAATGTTAAAGAAAAGATGAACACAGGCACAATACACTGATTAACTTACTCAAATAAGGACAGCATGAGAACAGGAGATGGGACGTAACCACTCTCTGGGTGTCCTAAAAAAAAGGGGGAAAAAAGGAGGAAAAAATCTTAATACAAAAGTAATCATATTCATCATTCTTGACACACATCAAACATTATGTGATTTACAATTCTAAATTTTTCTTATAATAAGGATAATTAATCAATACACAGTGTTAATCTACACACAATAACACACATCAACAACATACCAAACATTTGGCTTGGGGATTGTGTGTCAGGAAAACATCTAGAGACTCGGACAGCCCGGAGTACATCAATCCTGCTGGTAACGCTGGGTTCTGGGGGAATACAAGCATTGCGTACATTGATAAAATGGGTTGGATATAATTTTATACCGGAAATAAAAAGATCATTTCATAGTTGGACAGTTTTATGTAGGTAAGACAAGAAGCTATTAAAATTAAATGCTTTGATTGATGTGTCAGTTTAAAAAATGGGGCAAATCTCTTCTTTTTTTATTTTATTGCAAACAATGACAACAGCAATCCCCTCATTCCCACTGTCATTTTCCAGAGCAGCTAATAAACACTTAGTTTTTTGCTCTTTATTTTCCTTTCCCAAAATTAAAATCTACCATCAATAGCTCCTAAGGTCTTCATCTTTCGGTTGCCATAAAATCTGCTCTCTTATCTTTTTCTCCATTCAATTGCTGCTCATTATATTGCAATGATCTTAAACTTCTCTCTACAAACTAATATGGCCTGACTATTGGCTGCAGATATTGTAAAGGAGGATGTCAAGTTTATAATAACTGTGATATCTGCTATGGGGTAAAATGATGAATGGCAATAAATCTGACTGTGATATCTGCTATGGGGTAAAATTATGAATGGCAATAAATCTGACTGTGATATCTGCTATGGGGTAAAATGACGAAGGCAATTGATCTGAATATGTTTGCGCTACGCCTACCTCAAACAACCAACTGATGCAAGAAGTCAGGAGGAGACCTGTATTGTGGTAGCCTTTACTGTAAAGATTCGTCCATGAATGTCTGCAGAGATAAAAATGTAAAAAAAACATAAAACAAAAATGGTATTCAGTTTTATTCATGGTGAGTAAATAAAGTAAAAAAAATTTGTTTTAAACCCCAAAAAAATAAATTGACAATTGTTTTAAAAAACAAAATAAACTGAATCCCTTTTAACTAGGTTTCTTCAAATCTGTACACAGCTTGAATCAGAAATGAGAACATGACAACATCACAGCACATATCCTTCTATAAAACCAAGTAAGTTTGGTAGACGAGTCATTGGGCAAAGATTGAACCCTGCCCTAGTTGGGGTGTGGACATTGCTATTGTAGGTCAAAACTTTTCTTTTTTCTCCTACACATTTCTCTTAATCATAACCAACATCTATTTTTCGCAAGAAGGAAAGGTTTACAATCCATTTCAAATATGAGAAGAAATATATAATCAATTTCCACTCTTGCTGCAATTACCGATGAATTGAAGACAGCTGGTTTATCAGATGGGAATAGGGAGTCAATTTGGGAGCAGTGGCGTCCATCATGGAGAGATACTGGACAATCCAGGGAACCGTCAGACTCAGGTGACCACTCTCACGTGCCTGTTTTAGTATCAGGGGTAGGGGCAGTGGAAGGGGTACCTGCAGTCAAAGACACCAGAACATAAGTTATCTCATTTCAGACAACTGATCATATAAATTAATTTACCATCAAAATATAATTAAATCATTAGCACTGAGCACTAACAATAACAAAATGCCCCCCCCCCCCCCCCCCAAACAAGAGCTGAACTAAGCATATATCTGTTTGGGGTTAGAGTATGACATAGACCTGGGGGTGTCTAAGCTGAGGAGTTGGATCCACAAACATAGTCAAGGATTATCACCAGGTAATAGAACATTATCAACTTAATAAACATACAAATAAAGCTGATGAATATAAATAAAGAGACACTACATAATGTTTGGGAAAGAATAATTAAAGAGAAAAGGATTTTAAGTCCCTGTAATGAGATAGATCAAATTAAAAAAGTAAACGACATTTTTTCTCTCCCTTAAATCACGTTGGAGCATCAAATTGTTGATTGAGATTGAAACATTTAATGCCTCTTAATCACTTTTCATAAATTACCAAAAGAGTCGTCATTCCAACTACTCACCATTTCCCTCACCATCACCATATGGTAAGTTTCCTCCGGCGACAAATCCTCCCCACCCGAGTACGGGGCAAACACCAAGTGGCCGAGCATTTTACCCAGAAGGCAAAGACGGAGTGATGTTGTTGTAAAGCGTTCACAGCGTTGCGGTGTCTGGATATAAAGTGATACAACAAAATAACTTCCTGAATATACCTATAGATCTATTAACTAACCAGGTATATGAAAATTAAGATAGAGGAAACTATCATATAATATGTGAACTTATCTATTTTCAATTTCATGGAATTGGTTTTCAGCATTGACTACTTCTAAGCTTTATGAATGTTATTGGATATTATTTTTTTCCATTTTATTAGAATACATCAGATGCAAAAAATTCTTACTAGTTTTTCATATCATCTACAAGTTAATGCATTGAAGATGGAGTAATAAACAGTGTATTGATTAAATTTCTGTTCAAATGATTTTCTCAGGCATCAGATTTTAAACAAATGAAAAAAACTTCCCCTGATATATTTGGTTTTCAGCAATTCCATCTGAACTGACAATTACATCTAAAATTTGTGCAATAACAAAAATTGACTTATTTGGTAGCCATATTCCAGAAAATCTATGTTTACTAGACACACGTATTAAATTAATCTCTATATATCTTACACTCCATCACGGACACCTGCTAAATAAAATAAAAAGAAGCAAACATCAAATTATTTACCTGGTCATCCAGCAAACAAATGGAAGAATGAAGAGTCTTCAGGTATTCAAAGTCAGTCCCATTTAGCTGTGGATGGGAGATTCCAATAGTCCACAATCAACAATCATAAATCGAAGACATCTGATACTGCCTTATTGCATAAAAGCACATTTTCAATAACATTTATATTTGTATTTTGTTTTCCAATACAATAATATGTGCTTTATCATTTACAGAGTGGAAAAATTCGCTAAAAGCAGCACATCGCACAAATAAAGGCGTTTTTTCCGGGTCTTTGAAAAAATGTCTGAAATTACTAAATTTGTGTTTATTGCTACTGAAAAAAAGGCAGTTCTGGAAAAGTTAAGACAGCTAAAATGATATTAGATTTGATGATCAACCAAGGCTGGTAATAATAATAATATTTTAAAAAATAATAACAATAATAACATGTATGCCTCTTTGGGAAAAATTTGTATTTGGGTTTGCACATCGATGCCTTCTGTCTTGTCCACTGTCCTCGGCCAGACCCAGAGTTGGTCCCTACACTGTTTAATTACGGTTCTACAGGGAACAGATAACAACAACAACAACATGTACGCTTAAGATATGGAGCATCTCAGTATTTAAATGAGTAACTTAATCTTACCTCTAAAATCTTAGACGCTATAATGTTTTTCAGTAACTCATTGAAAGAAGGACATCGTATAGCCTTGATAAAGTCTGTGAAAAATATTTCACTCTTATTCCATCTTGGTGGGGAGCCGAATTTCAGAGCACTGTAAGACTGTCTCCATTTGTCAAATTCTCTGAAAAAGTAATTTATACCAAAAACACATTAAAAATAAAATATATCTTAGAGGATTTCATATGTTGTACCCATTTACACAAGTATGCACTTAATGAAAGAGTTGATCACGTAAAGAACTGATGTATTCTCGTGTATCATGGAAACTGAAGTTGATCTGTAAATTGAAGCGCTGTTTACTGTCATTTAAACCATTGTTGGACAAAAGATAAATTTGTACATTTCACACAAAACAGATCAGAACGATAATGCGACGACAATTCCAAGTCCAAGAAGTTGTACCAGTATTTGATATATGAAAACTTGAAATAAGTGTAGGAGCCAACCATAGATCAAGCATCTTATCAACTACAATGTAGGAAATAAAAGCAGTGGATTGATCACCAGTTTGTCTTAGAACTAAATATAAACTGTGCCCAGCTCTATGTCCAGCAAAGACTTGATCCAAAAGCTGTGATGTGGTATTAAAGAGATTGTTAAAATGTTTCGTGCAACATTTCCAATACTTACTTCTTAAAAGCAGCACTGTCTGTTTCCTTACAAATCACCATCTCAAAAAATTTGACTTGGTCATGTGATTGCTTGATATTAGACTGCAATAATAATAATAAAAAATGCATTAAAAAAGTACAATTACAAACGGATTATATTATGCACAATATCAAACATTCCTGCCATTCACTTTATCTTAATAGAATAACAATGTCCATAGTGAAGAAAATTTATAAAATATTGATTTACAACAATACCAAGACTTTAATAATAGCCATGTCGGCTAACACTGAAGGGTTAAAAACTATAAACCCTATATTTGACCCCATCCATTTCAAAGATGGGAGATAAAATCTGAATGTGGCTGATAATCACATACTACTTCTCGCAAAGCAGTTGATAATTCTAATGAAGATAGTATATTGAAAAACAAAAGAGTCAGACAGAATAAGTTCCATTTCCATCTTCAGGATATCAATAGACTTTTTTTGGTGAAAGCAAACTACACTAGGAAACGACGCCCAATACCAAACTAAGACAAGTCAGATACAATAGTAACAATGACCTGACCTGTTCTCTACTGCAGTCAATCATCAAGCTAATTGACATACCCTACATTCAAACGTAAGACAGAGATGCTTTTGCATATTTATCCCATTACGCTATTTCCAATTTTATATGCTGTCAGGTTGATCAGAAATAATTCTAGCATTCCCAAACATTTCGGACTTCGCATTTAATTTTTAAAAGAATCTACATTATATCTTGCATGACAGGTTTTACTTCTCAAGCAAAACATTGACGAATAAGATTGAATTCATTACCTGACTAAACATTAATTTAAAATATTTTCACACACACACACAAAAAGCTTTCCAATCCTCCAAGTGAAATGGTAAATAATTTTAACAAAATAAAGAATTTCCTCAATTGTTTCTTCTTAATCGTTCACTTGCTTCCCTACCTCTATCAGGACGTCCAAAAATAGATGTGCCAGATGCATCAGATTGACGACAGAATTATGGCCTGCTATCTGCTGGTCGTAAACATAATGGATCTGCTCCTCCATACGGAACAGGTGATCATCTACAGAGTCGTGGTATCGATGATATAAGGCGTAAAAGTTGTCCCTGGAAATCGAGATGCAAGCATGAAATTAACAAAACAGAAAATACCATTTGACACAGAGAAAATACTACCTTTGACATGAATTAAATAAGAGTCAGATTAAATCTATCAAATCGTAGCAACCAAAAGAAAAATAATAATTTGGGCAACTTCAGCCTCTAACAAACTCATTGTATGTAAAATCACTAGCAGGCAACACATAATGCTTTACTATTATCCTCCAATATAGCAAATTATGACAGTTCTTTCCTAACCACTGCTACAAAACCTAAACAACTGTCAAGAATCCAGCACTGACCTTTGGCATTTGAACACATGAACCAACTTGGAGTCGGAAAAAGTACTTGACCATTTTTGGCTGGAACCAATTGCATTCAAATCTGGTGTACTTCCAGTCAACATTTCCTGAAATACAATTTTACCAACAAGGTATCAAATAGAACTATGTCTAAACATGAAAATAAAGAACAGAATGGCACATAATATTATACACAACTTTCAATGGTAAGAGAGTTCTAATGCCACTGCATCAAGTTTCCTGCAACTCTTTCCTAGGAGATCTTAAAAGATATTGAAAAAGGACTGACTGCTGTGAACAGGATGAATCAAAACACATTTGATCTATTCAATTAACTTATACTTATCAATTCTGAGGGGGGAAAAAAACCAAAAAACTTCTGCAGTATTGTGTCATTCTAAATCTATTACATTTTAAATTTTTTATTTGACAAACACACACCAAATCAGAGAGTAGTATTGATCGCAATCCGCAAACATCTTTGTGGGTCCCATTACTCATAATTCTACTTACATCTAATGTCATATTTATAAGAAATAGCATTAATCTGGAATAATTTAAATCTTCCCCCCAAACGTTTCAGAAACAAACAAAAAAACATGAATCACACACCTACGGTAAACAAATAAAATACAAAACAATACACACCTCCTTTGTTCCCTGAAACTTGTCTGACAGCAGACACTCCTTCAAGAAGTTGTGTAGTTTTGGTGAGAAGGCCTTGACATATGGGTTGGATACAAGAAGGCAAAGAGTTGCTTTTGGAAGGCAGGAAAACAATCTGGAAAATAGAAACATTTCTTTAGACATAAAATATATTTTACCTAAATAAACATGATCGTAAATTGCTTGTCATTAGAAATATGTACCAATTGAAGTTTGATGTAATTGCACTCTGGCTGTAATGTTTACACTTCATAATTCAAGTTAAACAAACAAACACTTTAAGTTAGCGCTCATTTCAATCATCCGAGATGACTTGCATAAAGTTTGATTTTTATTTATCATGGCTATGAAAATCATGACAGGGCATGGTTGCCAGATTGTGTTTTCCATCTATGAGGACAAAACATGATGATATATGTACTTGGGGCTGGTTTAAAAAGAGAGAGAAAAAAAGGTGTGTCCTCACGGGTTAAAATATTGTCATTTTCCTTTCCTTTACGAGACTTACAGAATGCATATATATATATATATATATATATATATTACAGTAAGTATATTGCAGTCTAAGACTAGCTCCATGACCAGCACGAAGGACATGTCTAGTACATGTAAAGTCAAGACTTCCACTCACCTCCTCAACCGTTTCATCACCATGACAGCAAAGTAAACACAGTTCTGGACAGAACCAAAAACACAATTTCCTGTCATTGTGTCTGTCAAAGGAATGAAAAGAAAACAAAATAAATAGATAAATTTTAAAATACATAAATAAATAAATAAATAAATAATGATGAATATAAACTCTGTAAAAAAAATAAAAATATTTTCCCCCAAAAAAAACAAACACTTGTTTCTTGCTGTTACTGAGGCTAGAACAAATACAAAGGACACCAAAATGAAAAATAAAAGGCAAGATTTAATCAAGAGTGAAAAGTTATGTCTCTTTCCAGTCCTGTAATCTGCATACATCCTACAGTAAAATCTCAAGTATGACTGCCTTGGTTTGTCAAAAATAAAAAACTTCACATCAAAATATTTTCAAGCAATGAAATTATTTTACATTTTATGAAGGAGTAGGTTATCAAATTTTATACATATTTATAAATATGTATATTTGTCTGTGATCTTTTTTTATGTTCTTGATGAATTTTCTTTTAAACCTGAACTAACATTTGTATCTGTAAAGCATATATATAAAATAAAATAGTATGCACTATTATCATTACTATTCTCATCAAAATAAACATACCAAGCTCTTTCAAACCTTGACAGTCTCCATGAGAACAAGTCAGCAGTTGAAGAATGAAGAGTATCTCTCTTGAAACATTGGTCACAAGATGCCCTTGACAAAAAAGAAAAAAGCATTAGGAATAAGTAAGGAAAAGCATTATTTAAAAAAACAACTTTTATCCTTGGACAGAATAGAACTTAGCCCAGGTGGCAGCTCTCAGTTGTTGAGAAGTAACCACTATGGTAACAGCAAAGTGTTTAATGGTAAAATTATGGACCTCATGGTACATTGTTGTCCAATTTACTGGTAACAGTATTTGGACGCAGTTGGCTCATCACCTGATTCCTGATACAGTCTTTCTAGCCATGTGTTAGGTGATGAGTGGTGAAGTCCTCATTGACATTTGGATTTACTTCCATTTGTCATGTGCACCCTTCAGAGCTTGACATATGGCTGGCATCTACACTGCTTCTTGCCGTATGAAGGCAACTTGATAAGCAACGCCGTAAACATAGAATATAACCAAAAAAATTAAAACGACAACAAAGACATAAAACAAATTAACAAGGCATCTTCCTTTGTTTCATTGAATAATCTCCCTATTTCATCACAAACGAGGTATTTATAGAGTAATACTGTGAGGACAAATCTTTGTATCATTGAATGGTGTTTATTATATGACATTGTCATTATGATTTACGAAACTGGATTCGTCATCTGCTCTCCCTAAGTTCCTCATTTAATTTCGAGCCAGGATCAGCAGTGCATGGAGGATAGGGCATTTGCACGCAAAGTCTTACTATTGTTAATTAATTTAATACAACACATAACATTCCTTTATGAAATGTGAGGAAAACAGAGCAGTCATTATCTTCATCATTTTATTCTTTTTTTTAAACGAAGAAGTCATAATTATGAGTGTTGGTATACTAGAAACAGATTGCAATAATTCAAAGTAGATCTGACTCTAAATTAAATACAGAGGTAATAGCTGAATTCGGTAGTGATAATGATTGACAACCCTGTAGTAATACTTATATAATTCCACTTACTTTTCAAAGTTCAATAAGTTACCTGTGTCAACAATTGACACATACACTTACAATTTTCACATTTCAACGGACTCCGAGGAAATAATATTCAACAATAAATCTTCTAATTTTACTTTGAAAAAAATCCAACAAAAAACAACAAACAAGTGAACAAAAATCCCAAATGGTTCTCACCTTCCACATAGTGACAATATCGACGAGCATACTTTCTCAAATGGGATTTCATTGTGACTTGCGTTACATCAACCACAATGAGACCTGAGTCAGGATGTCTGAAAACACTTCCACTGCCATGTCCAGTACCCACGTTCCATTCAGGAGGACTCTTTGCTTTAACTTGCTTTGTGTCCAAACCCACATAGCTATTCTCTGATCTAAAAAAAAAAAAAAGGAAAATAAATTCTTGTTGAACAAAGAAATTGTTTTTCAACCAAAATACCAACACAAATAAAATCCAAATAGTACATGCAAAGTATTGTTGATGTAGCGTAAATCATTACAGAGCGATATCAAATAATCTGATAAGAGTTTTCAATTTAAGCGCCAAAACTATATTCACCGGCTCATATCAAACCAATGCGTCTTGTCATATTCAAACAAATAACAAACACAAAGACTCACCTTGATTTACCTGTCGTCATTTCCTCTCCACCACCAACAGATTTTGCGGCCCAGAATTCATCAACTTTTGTCTTAGTCTCATCAACTCCAGAGTCCTTTTGATCCTCCACTTCTTCATCTTCTTGTATTTCATCTTTCCCCTTGGATGAATCCTGCGTCTTTGCATAATCTTCCAGAGAAAACATGGCTCGTCTACCTCGACCATTCTTCTCTTTGCTCCATGTTTTATTTCCTTTCAAATTCCCCTTACTACTGTTATTTAAATAGTCATTTGTGGCACTTCTTTTCCAGTCCAGGTCAGATATCAGAGAAACCTGTCTCCTGAATAAAGAATCATTCTTTATATAACCTTTATTCTCTTTCCCCTGGCCATCAATCGACTGCCTGCCTTTACCTTTCTGAGAAAAGTCTAATTTCTTTATGGGCGATGGGTTCACTTTCTTGGGCGGAGATGTGCTACTCACAGCTATTTTCTCAACAAAACGATTTTCAAAAGCTAAAACATCTGCATTATTTTGGGAAGGCCAATTCTCAGACGTGCTATTTTTCGATGGTGTTACAGAACTATCTACGGCCACAAGCTGGATACGCTGTCTTCTCTCATTATTTTTCTTTCTGCTATAGGCAGGTGCAGACTCGTGCTCTTTACTTCCAGGAGTTTTTCTGTCTTCTATAGCAACTTTCCTGACAACTTCTTCTTTCTTAACATCGTCCCTTGTAGCCGGATGGCTATGATGTTCCTGAGTGAAACTCCTCGGTGAACCGATCCTCATGACTGGAGACAAACGAGGGGATGTCTTAACAATGTTACTCCAAGATGGGCTTGCCAACTTATTGTCAACACACACTTCATTCGAGGGCGATGACAGCCTGCAAAGCGATGAATTTTGAGTGTCCAATGTCACATCTTGCCTTTCACTATACATTTCTGACTTTCTGCCAGGAGCATGCAAAATGGGACTAGAATTCTTGTACGTTCTATTTCTGCCGACATTATCAGTAGTAGCAGTCTTGCATTGGGAAAGGGGCGATCCGTCTTTATTAATGTTAAGACTTTCTACTTCCAGACAAAGTTCACACTTTGATCCATCTTTGCAACCCGGATGGTTAAAGGTATTGTTAGCATTATAATCGCAGGTGGCTGAAGAATCAACAGATGGAGACTGGCCGTCGTCTTGTGGAGTGAGCATAAGCTTTTTAGATCTCCTGCGACCGCTTTTCGCGTTGGATCTTGAGTTTGACCGTGGCTCTAATTTGGAGAGGTAATCGTGGCGTGGTGAGTCATGAATATTGGGAGATATGTGAGCTTGCTTATCCGGAAGGGATATCGGACTTTCATGTGAAATAATGCTTCTGATTTTAGAATGGGAAGGGGTTGATGTGATAGGACTAAGCCCAACTTTAGTCACACGAGGTGAATGTACACCTTTATTCTCTTGACTGATGGACAGCAATCCGGTTGAATTGTCAATGGATTTTGACAGGTCCGATCTGGGAAAAATAGATCGAAATAGTGAAGTGACAATTTTCTTCTTCTCATTGCATTCGAGATATAATATTATTCATAATATATAGCAATTACTTTGGTTTCATAACGGTTCTCAAAACATGTTTAATGTTTAAAATGCAAATTGTGAGCAAGATTTTAAATCAAAGGAGCAAACCACTAATAATAGCAATGAGAAAATGAGTATATCAACAACTACCAAACTCCATATGAAATTTAAAAACTAACATTTAAGAGCAAATATCCTTTAATACACACAAAAGAACAAACTGATGAATTACAGAATTTAGTTAATGTTGTTTATCAAGTCCTCTTCATACCGCAAGAAGCAGTGTAGGGGCCAGCCATGTGTCAAGCTCTGAAGGGTGCACATGGCAAATAGAAATAAATCCAAATGTCAATGAGGACTTCACCACTCATCACCTAACACATGGCTAGAAAGACTATGCATCAGGAATTTAAGACGAGCAGGTGATGAGCCCACTGCGTGAATTTTTTATGCTTGTTATCAGTTCCCAGTAATACCGTAATGAAACTATAGGGGCCAGCTCTGTGTCTGGCCAAGGACAGTGTACAAGGCTGAAGGCATCGATGCGCAGACCTAGGTAAAAAGTATCCAGGTTTAGTGCAAGTCTGTGCCCCACTAGTACACATGGCCTGATACAGAACTGGAAAATCTATGGATCAAGATTTTTAAGGAAAGCAGGGGATCAGCCCACTGTGCCAAGAATTTAGTTAATACAATACCAAATTACTCACATATCACTCTGACTTGATTCATTCAGACTTGGAAAATCACTGTCTTTCTTTGAATATTGTAGATTTTGCTTTTCCTTTCCAGCAGCCCAGTTTTTAAAAACGACTCCAGCAACGTCAAATTCATCGTTCCCTGTTATGTCACAAGGGTCATAAGATCTCATGGCAGGAGACTTGGTCCATCTAGGACTGGAGGCATAGCCACTGTGTGAAAGGGATCTACGAGAGACATCCGTTTCATCTGAAAATGTTTAAAAAATAAAATAAATGAAAAGGCAAAGCAATACAGCCAACAACAAAAAAAGCCAACATAATTTAGCTTTGTAATGAAGAATAAAATTTTCAAAAGTAAAGATGGATCTTATATTCTGTACCCCAACACAAGTAGACTCTCAGACTTCATATCATTTTAAGGCTATGAAAGAACTTAATAAAAAATCATTAATCATATTGAGAAACAGACATAATTAAAACTTTTGAGAGAACTAAGGATACAATAGAGAAACAGATCATATAGAATGTCTGTGAATACGCAATGGTTATTAAACTTAAAAGTCAATACAAGTTAGGTTTGCAGTCCGTATATAGATATATATTATATTTATATAAAATACCTATTCAAGTAGTCTCACAGACCCTACGTTATATATATAAAATCACTACTCTAAGATACCTTTAGTTGATTTCTTTTTGGGCTCTGTCTTTTCCTGATTATTCTTTTGACCAAAGAGATCAGAAAGAACTACAGGTTCTGGGTTGGGGAACAGAGGTTGTGTCAATGTCCGAAGTTTGTTACAAAAATGGGGGACAATAATACCAAGGTCTTGACACTGTTGAATGTCCTCATCGTCAGACACATCCGGTGAAGGCAACTATCAAATGAATATAAAAACATGTATTAATGGATTTAATGCTAGGCTTTTTTATTAAGAAGCATTATATCGTATGTATAAATAAATATATATAATAACAATTGTAGTTTTGGGTAAAAAAGTAAATGTTTAAAACGGCATACACCTATCTTTATATTAATATTACTATTCATTTCTGACTGAGGATCTTTCTGGGCTAGGGAGATTATTACTATAATATGAAACTTAAATTAATAAATGCTGATCATGACTGATGCATTGTGATCGTGTGCAAATTATCGTTTCATGTTGAAGCATTACATTTCCACCAGGCATATAAATCTCTAAGATATAATCAATATCTTAGTGTAGGGACCAGCTATATGTCAAGCTCTGAAGGGTGCACATGACAAATGGATCCAAATGTCAATGAGGACTTACA
>JARFNW010185245.1:0-16759 GCA_031763155.1 Dirona albolineata
TATATGTATATGTATATGTATATGTATATGTATATGTATATGTATATGTATATGTATATGTATATATATATGTATATATATATGTATATATATATGTATATGTATATATGTATATATATATGTATGGTAAAGCTGAATGGTAAAAGTAAAAGGAACTTTGAAATTCTAGAACTGCCCAATTAAGTTTGTTTTCCATTTTATTTTACTTTCAGTTATTTATTTTTATGTGTATATGCTTTTGTTGTTACTGTTCTAATATTCAAACCTTTACTTGTTGAAACATTTTTTCTGTTATTTATATTTTTAACCCAGGACCTTTAAGAAATTACCAAACATCTTCAAACCTGTGAGAAGTTCATCAAAGATAGACCAGGAAGCTAAAAGAAAAGTGAGGTGAGAAGAACGGTACTCTGTAAGTGTGGCAACAATAACACCTAAATGTCTTGTAAAGTTTATATTTGATATGACTCATATATTGTTTTATTAATAATTTTAGAGGAATGCTAGGTTGATTGAATCTTGCAAGCTATGTGTTTTTAGCCTACATTTGAAAATTATTTGTCCGAGACTATAGCTTTGGGCAGCCTAATGGTAATCTGAAATTGAAATAGAGAAGGTAAATTGAGGATGATTTGAGCCATCCCAAACATTAACGATTCCTGGTTTTCAAGTGTATACAGACTTTGTCAATTTGCTTGCTTTACATCCCATAACATCTTTCTTCCCACAGCAGTATAAAAGGCAGGGTAAAGCAATTATGTGAAATTAGCTTGCTTCATAGCCAAACTTTACCATGATATATTATGCGGTAAATGAACTATCCTTTTTTTCTGTGAATATCTTTGATTCTTATCTTTATTTTTTATGTCTGTCTTTTTGTTATTGACACATAGAGGAATATTTAATCTATGATTTTGATGAGATATTTATGAATTATTTTTTTAGGGTAGTAAAATCTTAAAACCTTTCTAGATTTTTAGTCTTTGATTATATTAATATTAATCTATTTCCTATGAATTTTTATCATACACATTTCCCAAATTTGGTTAATTTCCTCCCAATATGCAGAGTTCAGCTTGATCTTGGAACCAACTGTGTGTCTCGCGCCCTGGAGCAAGATCGCCTAGCGTGCGTTTTGGTGTCAGGAAAGGTAACTCCTGCTGCTGCAGTAGATCATATCATCTCAGTGGCCAGGGAGAGAGGCTGCCCTCTGTTATGTTTAGATTCCCTGGGTACGACCCTGGCCAAAGTTACAAAGAGCAAATCCTTTCCAGTCTGCATTGGATTTAAGGTTGGTATCTGAATTTGTATGAATAAAATTGTTGATCCTTCCTATGTTCTGATGACTGTTGCCTACATAGATTTTTTTAGGTGTCCAGCAACACTACTGCCTCTTTTGTAATTGTTTTTTACACATTCTGATGCTCTGCAATGAATATTTTTCACTTCATTGATAGCATTTTGAAAGTCATAGTTCTAACTAGGGACACTGGTGTGGTTCCTTTTAGACTGCTGTGGCATTGCCAGCGTTTAAAAAACAAATTATGGTATTAGTTTTTTCTCTATACCTAAAAAACCCCAAACAAAACAGATAGAATTGAGCTTGACAATTGACAGAATTAGCTTGGAAGAAGCTAATAATCACATTAAAGAGATCAAAATGTCTCCTATTTTGGATATTATGTGAGATAAAAAGGTGTAACAAAATTGAAAAACTTTTTGCATGGCATGTGTGATGGGAAGAGAGGCAGAGAAGGAAAGGAAACTGGAGAAATCGGATGCAAAACAAGGCTAGCGTAAATCACAGAATTATTGGGGCTTTTGACAGTGTTCACAAGGCAGCATCAATTTTGAAGTAGATGTTTTCAAGTGTATTTTGTTGCCCTTGCAGTTACAGAGATATGCTTGATTTGAAGAAGAAGAAAAAATCTAATGTTTTAAATCAAATCCACATTTGTTCTCTTTTCAGAAATTAGTGGTCAATATCAGGGCTGATTTCATTGATGTGATATCCTTGATTAAGCAAAACACAACAACCCATAAAGGTCTTTCATCTTCAAAGAAAATAAATATTGCTGGAATCAAGACGCCTAGAGAAAGACCTCAGCTGCCTGAATCTTTGCGGTGAGTATGGTATTTCGCTCGCAGTCTGTCCAATGCTGTGTGTCAAGTACATAGGTTCTGAGTTAAGGTTTTGAAGAAGAAAAAATCAACTTTAGATTAAAAATAATTGTATTATATTATCCCTTTTTGATTGAACAAAGAAATTGGCGGAGATGAATTAGACCAGACAAATATAAAATTATTTATGATAAAGTTATATGGTTTCTCAAGCTTTGTCTTATGATGTTTGGGAGTATTTGTCTTCATTTATGATGTATTTATTATTATTATTATTTTTATTTTTTTTTTTTTTTGTGCAAAGGGTTTAGCTGCAATAATGACCTGAATTGGTTGTTCAGTATTGCTTTTCTGACGGTGAAACTGATTCATTCATTGTTATGACCAATGTTTATACATTATCATTAAAGTCATAAATATTAAGCTTGTTGATAGATTGTAAGTCAATAGCTTTTGATGTGCCTTACCAAAATCTAATTTGGTTTGGTACCTTATTTTTATACCGCTGTTATGACTCTGTATTATTTTGTATTGCATTATTCAATATATTATGACATTTGTATTTTCTCTGTTACAGACCCATTTCTCTTGATGCAAGTACAAATGAAACCGTACGTGAAGAACTTAAAAGGTTTGTAAGGGGAATTTCACTGATCCGAAATTCAGGGCATTGCATTGAGTTAAGGCTAATATCGAATGGTGTTATTAATATTACTATTTGATCATTATAACATTACTTATTAATATTTATGAAAATGTGTCTAAGTGATAGCGCCACCCTGGATTCGTTATACTCTCCAAAGGGTCTATTCGAGTATTCACGCTGATACAGATATATTTTACCTAACACTAAGAAGAGTATCAAAATTGCCTTAAGCGCACACACACTCACATGAAAAAAGAGCAAGTAAATTATTGTCTAGTCTTATAAACCATTTCCCCTATTGATATTAATAGCTCATTGGTATTTTTGGAGCTAATTTGTCAGACCTATAAGTTATAAGTAACATGCCCTTATTTTCTCATATTTTTTTGACAGAATATTTACCAGCGCTTCTTTCAAAGAAGCTAAAAACAAAATGGCATCCAAGGATAGGAAAAAGAAAAAGAACAAGGAGAAGCAAAATTTGAAGCAATATTATCGCAAATGGTTTCAGTAAGTAGTTTCCATTTATAGTTGTTTTTTAAAAAATACCCATCTATATATACTGGGAAATAAAACATAGTGATAAGATTTTGTCAGTGTTGCCCAGCAAAAGTAATGAGGATAGGGATATCTACAAAATAAAAAGTAAAGAAGCTAGAGATGAGGTTAAAAAATCAAAACAACTTCAGTGGGAAAGATTTTGGTAAAAGTTAAAAGAAAATTTTAGAGAAATAAAAAACTATTCTGGGGTGCAATTAAAAGATGTTGACGAGGTAAACAATGTTCTGTAAAACATGTACAAAAATAAAGAAGGAGAAATAATGAAAGACGCTGATAAAATATTAGAAGTATGGAAATACTATTTAAAAAACTTGCATAATATTAATAATGACAATAATGAAGTAAATGCAGAAGATCGTAACAGTTTATGGTAGAATAGATAGTAATGCTTTGAAGAAATGACAATGACAGAGCTAAGACAGGTGGTAAAGAAAATAAAAGTAGGAAAAGCCCCAGGCCCAGATGGAATATATCCAGAAATGATAGTAAATATAAGGTAATGGAAAGTCTTGCCGGAGCACTTTGCTGAAAATTTGCTGATGCACTTCATGGAAAATAAAAAGCTTGTTTGTTATCTGTTCACTTCAGAACCGTGATTAAACAGTATAGGGACCAGCTCTGTGTCTGGCCGAGGACAGTGTACAAGGCAGAAGGCATTGATGAGCAGACCCAGGTAAAACTTATCCATGATAAGTGCAATTCTCTGCCCCTCTAGTACACATGGCCTGATGCAGAGCTGGGAAATCTATGGATGGATTTTTAAGGCAAGCAGGGGATCAGCCCACTGGAAGATTCTGGAATAGTCAATTGGGCAAATAACGCATAGTTGCCTGCTATCGATAACGGCGGCAATAGCGCAAACATCAATTAATGTGAACGTCATCATGGACTTGTTCATGGGTTCAACTTTGTGAGAGTGACTTGGTTGTATTTGGACAAACACGTCAGGATTTACAATACAATATTAGCATTCTCAACAGAAAACTTACAAAGAAAGGACTAATAATCAATTCAAAAGAAAAAACAAACTATAATGATAAGTAGCCATGAAATTCAACTAAATGGAGAAGTATTAAGGCAAGTCAATACCTATAAGTACCTAGGCGTGATTATCAATTCTACCCGTAGAAATAAATCAAAGAATTTCCAAAGCAACTAAAGTCTATGGTCAATTAGGGAATACTTTTATTAGCAAAAGGGAGCTTACTACAAAAACTAAAATGTATATTTATAATTCAATATATTGTCCAACACTCATATATGGAAGTGAATACTGGACTTTAAACAGCAGTGCTAAAAGTAGGTTACAAGCATCAGAAATGACATTTCTGAGAAGATCAGTTGGTAAAACAAGAAGAGATAAAATTAGAAACACTAAAATAAGGGATGAAGTAAATACAGAAAGCTTAGAAAATAACAAAGTAAGGCAACAAAGTAAGTTACCATGAGGTAGACCAAAGAAAGTATGGCAAGAAACAATATCAGTTGATAAAAAAGAGGGGGTGTAGGCATTTGAATGCAAAGAGGAAGACTCTGGATAGAGATCAATGGTGAAAGTTTGTCTTACGCCGAAAGGTAGAAAGGAAATTGATAAAGAAAGGGAAAGAAAGAAAAATCTTGTTTTGAGTCCTTGGGAAAAGGCTCTTCACACATTTTGTCCTCACTTGACTCAAGTGTGAATGAGTATCCAGCTGTAGGCAGTGAACGATATTTTGAAAATGTTAGTATGATGCGCTTACATGTTGGTGTACTGTATGCGCTCGGAGGAGTTGAGAAGAACTATTACTATTAATGACACAGCCTGCTGGGCTGGGGGATAAATGATGTAGAGTCTGTGACTATGAGCTTGTATTTGTAAGGGGATACAGCCTATAGCATAAACCCATATTGGTCTTTTATTAACATTTTGAGTGATATGTGTGCGAATAATCATAGTAATACTAATACCAAAGCACATTTCCTTCCCCTTCCCAACATGCAGCACTCACTTTGAGTCAGGAAAGAAGACAGTAACAGACTTTGTCGGGCGAGGAAAGATTCAGCTTGTCCTGATTATCCCAGAGTTGCTTTCCATCTTGATGTCAGAGTCTCCCAAGATGTCCTTGCTGAGCATAGCCAGAGACCAGGACTGTCCTGTTGTCTGCGTTTCCAACCTGTCCATGGTGATCTGTGCAGACACTTACAAGGCCCTGGCTGTGCTAGGAATAAAGGTACTCATATGACTAGAGCTGTTTGTTAACTTGGGCTGGGTGCAGTTAATAATTCTCATTATTATGTACTACTTTGGAGTGTGTATTTTTAAGAACCTTGGTTGGCTTGAGCATGTACATAATGTGCGACTTTAACTTTAAGGTATTGTTTATAAATGTTTTTACAATTTGGTCCTTGTCGTGTATCTCATGTGGTAAAGTTCTGTCCCCGCGTTTTGTTACAAAAATAATTCCCAAACTTTGCATGAAAAATCCCAAATTTTGCAACCAAAAAATTTGCAAAATTTAGCTTTCAGTTCATGCAATAAAAATGACGACATGCATTGACTTGTCACTTTTGTGCTCTATTTTTAGTGTAATAAATTAAATGTGCACTTTGTATGGGTCTTAAGCATGGATTAAACTAAAAACAAGTTTTCTGCAGTAAAAAAAGACAGATTTTTATTACCCAACATTGGATTTTGAAAATAGAATTTAAAACATTGGCTGTAATTGTAATATATTCTGGCCTTATTGATAACTTAATTTGATTGGGCATAAAACTTGGATGAAAATAGCAATGTGAGTTTACTTTGTCATT
The DNA here is from genome assembly GCA_031763155.1 of Dirona albolineata. Taxonomy (NCBI): domain Eukaryota; kingdom Metazoa; phylum Mollusca; class Gastropoda; order Nudibranchia; family Dironidae; genus Dirona; species Dirona albolineata. The sequence goes on from JARFNW010185245.1 coordinate 6,119, forward strand.
TATTGAGATCGTTGTCGGTCACTAGACTGGACCAGTCCATTCTATACATTTAGGTTACATGAAGATCGATCGGAGCCCGTCATAGGTAGACCGTATCATAATTGCAGTGTTCAACACTAATCGCAAATTGCATCCGCATTGCAACAAGAAAAAAATTTGCGGCCGCAATGAATGCAAAAAAAATGTGGGGACAGAAAGTTGGGGATTGGGACTTGACTTGTTTGGATCACGGAAACATCTTATTCAATATAAAATATCACAGTAAAAGCACACATTTTTTTCATTCTATAATAGCCAAATCTGTTTAATCTTCTCTTTGTCATGAAAATACAATGGTAAATGGATAGAGATGACGAGCAAATTCAACTTATAATAATAATACATAGCATTTATACAGTAATTAATCATGACCAAGTTATGCTCTATGCGCTTCACAACCAATTACGTAAAAGACAATCACAAATAAGATATAGTAAAAATAAAATGTTTCAATCTTGCTTTAAACAAATTTACATTAGGTGCCTGTCTTATCCTTGGTGGGATAAAATTCCATATACGTGGTCCAACATTTGAAAAAGATCGTTCACAAAAATTTATACTTATATTTGCGATTTACACAAAGTTTAGACTTGTCATGCGATGACCTTAAAGTTCTGGAAGGAGTATATAATGTATATCTAAAAACTCTTTCAAATAGTTTAGGGCTTCATCATTTAAACATTTAAAACACATGAGGGCAATTTTATAATTAACTCTTTCTATTACGGGTAACCAATGCAATTCATGTAAAATTGGAACAGAATGAGCTAACCTCTTTTGTCTTGTTACCAATTTTGTAGCACTGTTCTGAATTGTTTGCAGTTTGGAAATTTTATCGGAGCTAATACGTATGAGCAGAGAATTGCAATAATCAACACGTGATAAGATAAATGTCGCAACAAGCTTTTTGGTTACTTCTTTTGTTAAGTAATTACGTATATTAGCGATTTTCTTAAGATGGATATTCAGTATTTCACGAAGATTCCCGACTTGACATTGTATTGATAAGTCATTATCTAATGGATACACCAATATTTTTCACTTTGATAGAGGATGGTACAGTGTGACCATTTATATCCAAACTTATGACTGGCAAATCATTATTTCTTTCAGCCTCACTAGTATTCCCACATAACATTACTTCCGTTTTATCATCATTGTTTGTTTCCATCCAATCTTTCAATTCTCCCACACAGGTCTCAATGGAGCTAATAAGTAAACGAATATTTATAGGTACATCATATTTATATAATTGAGTGTCATCAGCATAAAAATGGTATTTCATGTCATACTTCATAAAAATTTCGGAAAGGGACTGAGTATACATGGTAAAAATGGCCGGGCCAAGAACTGAATCCTGGGGAACACCATACATCAAACAATTTTCATTAGAAACATTTTTATCAATTTGAACAACCTGCATTCTACCATTCAAATATGACTCAAACCAGTCGTGCCAGTTACTGTACCTCTGATACCAAAAGTAATATCTGAACGTTTGATAAGTATGTCGTCATGGTCTATAGTATAAAAAAGTGGCAGATAAATCTAATAAAGTTGATAAGCAAACATTTTTACTATCAATATAATTAGGGATATCGAAGTAAACTTATCACTTGTCATGGTTCAATTTAAGTGCAGACCACTGTCTCAGTCTGTATTAATACTTTCATAAATTAAATTCCAGTTCCTTTTTGTTTTGTTTTTACCAGAAAGATTCCTGTCTACCGATGCATACAACATCAGCATTTAACACTGTGGTTGAAAAATGCCTCAATTTTATGCGTTCAGCTTCATTGCCGGCACAGGAAATGGATGTCCAGGAATCGAACCAGTTAGACGATGCGCCCAAAGAGCTGACGAGGGAAAAGGATGATGAGTCTATGAAAGAAGATTATTCATTTTTGTATGTTTTGAAGAAAGACTCAACAGACCTCCAAGAAAAGGCCTTGAAACTGAAAGAGGAACAAGATAAAACTTCTAAACAGCTTTCGTTTGACAGTGATTTCATCTCCTTTAGTGGCAGTGACAGCACGACTACTACAGAATCCAATACTAGTATTCTTGGCAAAAGGAAAAGTCAAAGGCCGCTTATTGCTGCTGCTCGGCTTAAGCCCAAAAAAATGCTCATGGAAAAAATAAATGGAGGCGATGCCAAAAATGCTCAGCCACAAGCAAATATGTCTGGCAATGCTTTGGGATTTATTTCTTTCAGTAGTTCCTCACCAAAACCGGATGGCCCAGAAGGAATGTCAACAGATCAAGGGGATGATGCTCTTCAGTTCTCAATAAGCAGAGAGGGAAATCAATCTCAGAAATCAACAGTCGCCAAAAACGAAGAAGGAATGGATTCTATCACAACAGAACAGCAAGACTCTTCTTCTTCTGCTAGTGTTCTTGGACTCGATCCAAACGTCACTCTGATTACTGACAAGGACAAAGATATTCAACACGTGGCTAATATATTTTCAGCAACTGAGAAAAAAGGAAAGGGGGAGGACAAGAAGCGTCACGGCCAAGAGGGATTTGTGTCATTTGGTTACACAGAGGCTAACATCCACACTATGGTGACAAATTCTGATAGGCAGAACAAGAAGAAAAAGGGGAAGAATTGAAGCCTTCCCTCTTACTCTCACTGATTAATGATAATAATGATAGATAAGATAATGGTAATGTATATTATATACATATATATTTTAGCGCCTTAAAACATTGACATAGAAAATGTGCTCTGCGGCGTTTAAAAAAATGCAATATAATTATGTTGAATTGAATAAAGACAATTTTCAAGTATATTGATTTATTTGAAAAGTTGTTGAAATTAACAATAATATTATCTCTTTGAATTTAATATGTATGCGTGTTTGTGTGTGTTGGTATGCTTTTATACAAATGTTGTGATGACATAGATATTTTAGTTACCGGGGCCAAATGATTCAAAAATTCACAATCATTGTCATTGTTTTATTGCTGATTCTAGACAGACAAATATCACTTGGCGGGAAGTGTGGACTCAAAGGCACCAAACCAATGGTATTTTAAGATTAGACTCGCAGAAACAACATGGATTGAAAGTCCATGCAATTGGTTCATAGCAAAAAATTACTAAACTACAAAGTGATCACTTGTCTGACATAATTTTATATGGTGTGTAGGTTTTTAGGGAGAAAATTACTTTATGCCACAGGTGCTTCGTTACTTTCTTGTTCCACCTGCATAGCTCAGAAATGGAGGGTCCAGCCCAATGTTCTGCCCCTAATGGTGATTCGGATGTAAGCCTACAAACCAGGATTCTTCTACTTTGAAGATCTAAATCTGTACATGGGTGCCCTGATTACCATGCATAGGCTGATATAATTTCCCTGGATCAGAATGTGAAACAATAGCCCACCACAGTTGCCTTGACTTTAGCCAAAGGCGGAAACAATTTCCCTGTGGATCAGAATGTAAAACAAGATGGTCAATGTCCTGTTTTGTCTATAATAATGATAATGATAATGATGATAATAATATTGTACATTTATGATGAGCCGTGTCAACTTTAGAAGGCTCAGTGTCAACTTTAAAAGGCACAGTCGCCTTGGCATAGCTCAATGGTGCTATTGTCAGTCTTCTTAATGTATGGAAAAAGCTATGCAAACAATTGAAGTGTTTTTTCAGTTTATTATGTAACTTGTGTGGTTGCAGTGTGTTTCTTCATATTATCTAACAAAACATCAACTACTGGATAATAATATGCCTTTGTATTGTCTTATTCTGGACATGGTTTATGCTATCACACATTTACTACATACAAAGAGGCCTGGATAACAAAACAAAATTAAAACAATACTGAATAGGCATTGAAATGTCATAATATATCCACCAAGTATCAAATCCATGGCTCTGCTCACTGTTAAAGAGCATTATCATTTATTGGAAAATAATGCAGGGCCACAAAAAGACAATTTCTTCTCATTGCCTTCCTCCCATTATTGAACTGGAGGTCTTTTCCCCCTAGCTTCTCATTGTTTTGTCACTTGATGAAGGTCTTTGGCTGAAATGTTGCTTGTGTTGTCTTACATGTAGTACATTCCTTTCAAGTCTTTGACCACACCATTAAGTTCAGCAGGACTCCCATTTAATTGACAAAAAATTGACTGCTGTCAGTGGGAGATGAAGTGATGCCTTTAGCAAAATCCAAAAACCTCACTGACAATGTCAATCAGACATTTTACCACTGAGCCAATCAATCCATCACCCTGGTGGTGGAGTGTCCCACTGTTGTTGCGTCACTTGATGAAAACTTTTGGTCGAAACGTTGTTTGTTTTGTTTTGCTTTTTGGAAGCTTTTAAGGCCCAACAGGCATCAGAGTCTCACAATCTGGACCTTCGTAATTACTACATAGTACACCATAAGTGTTGACATTCTATATATGTTTATTTACTTTTTTCTTTTTCATGGAATTATCTATGAAACGACTTCGTGGAAGGAAGAAAACAGAGTCAGCGGAAGCCTCAGCAACTGTTTTGTATTACAAATTATGTAACACCAAGAAAATGTGAAATTTTTAAAAACAATTAAGTAAAGATGTGCTGTACCTTATCATATTCATTTGGGGAGATAATCATGTTACATATTTTTTCTCATTTATTAATACTGGATTATGTCCCCTGTTGTCACCTCCCATGAGGTTGACATCTATTTATGGAATTGGAATGTAAATGTGAAGAACGGGTGATGGTGGTGGTGACAACACGGTACAGTATTATAAAGAAAAGATTAAATGATGTGTGATTGTGTAAGGTAGAATATAACTTAAGTTTGGAGACGCATAAAAGATCTAAACTGGGCAGAGGCTATCTAGGGAGGGCATGAATTATTATCATAGCCAAACTGTCAAGTGTCACTTCTTCGCTCCAAACCTGTTTGCTGTGAAGAATGACGTCAACATTGGGTTTGCCCGGAAGTGGATAGGACCTTCGTAGCAGAAGTCGTCTTTTCATGGGTGTGACCCTTGTTTGTCTGAGTGTGTGACTGTCTCGACTATTACTGTATTTTTGTGCCTTTGCAATGGAGGATTGTAGCTGTTGAAATAATAATAGGTGAGTCTACATTTTTACTTTTATGAAAATTTAATGAGGTAATGACCTGCTGAATTCCTTTGATTAAAAAATATTTGTTAAAATTGAGTGTCTTGAAGCAGCAGGCAGGTCAAGTTTTCACCGCCCCTTCGCCTTCGAAATCGGTCCGATATTCGAGAGATTAGGAGTAGGAGAGGTCTACCCCAGTGTTAACGATGTACGATGATAGACCTATTAATTTTACCGGTTGGACACTAGGATGTCGTTATTTAGTTTCCTCTGCCTGTCACGTTATATTCGGTATCATTGAAATTGAGGCGATTTGTCTAGTCTTGTGTTAACTGGTCTTTTACTACTTTTTATAGCCTATTTATTATTTATCTAGACTTGCAGAATTATTGCCTACCTCATATCGCTTATTAGAACAAAAACTGCCACCCAACTAAATTCCAACATTCCAAACTAAGCTTAAGACAACACCCTACCCCCCCCCCCCGGGTAAATTTAGCTAAGAATTAAGAAATAGCTGGACATTGCAAAGGTCAGCAGATCCACACACAATCAGAATTTGGTGATTAACTTCTGTCACTGTCAAATGTTTTGTTTTGATTTGTCTGTTGTTGTTTATGAAAATAATATTATATCAGGACTATCATCACTTCTCTGCAAATTCCAAGATGATCTATGAATAATGCAAATTCTCAAATATTTTAATGTTTAATTTATCCTCTCTTGGTAAGACTAGAGATCTCTATTAGATCCATAAAAGCATAAAGTGAATCTCTATCTGGAAGGCAAGGGCAGCTTGTACTTGTATGTAATTCATTAGTTTAGTCAATTTAATTTGTTTTTTTATTTGAAAAACGGCCATCAAAACTATGGGGCTTTACTGGGAAATAGTGTGGCAGGTAATTATCACATGTACATTGCCTCTATGACTCGTACTCATATATACACACACTGTTGTAGTGTGCAAGCTGCTACTTAGAAATGGCAACTGATAAAAGTTATATATTGATTATTGAAACACTTATGCATGTGTCCCACCTTATCGTGGTGGAGAGGTTTGTGTGAACTCATGATTTGAAATAAAAGGCTATACTTAAATGAAGATCCAGACAAAAATATCACAAGGGCCTGATTTAAGGGGTCTTCAGGTAGCAGCCCCATCACTTATCTTGGGTACTGTGGGGAAATTGCCTGCATACCCAAAATATAAAAGACAAAAAAAAACTATACTGTAAGTGAGCCTGGCTTTCGGATTGACCACACTGTATCGACAAACGCACATTCACAGATTACGATTTTTAGAACATGGAATGTTAGAGAAATAATTGGAAAAGAATTAGAACTAGTTACATAATAGTTAGCAATAACTTTTTTTATAATACTAATGATGTAGGGTAAAAAGAGGTGCAGAATTATATATAGCGATCACTTCTAAGTGGTGGGTAAATTCAACTTAGAAATTAATTTAACTTGTAAAGAAAAAGAAGCTAAAAACTTTAAATTAAAAGTAGAAAAACTCAAAACAAAGGACAGTCAGAACTTTTATCAGTATCAGAGCCTTATTGACAGAAATATAAGAGATTAAAATAAATAAATTTGTGGAAGACAGAAGAGATTTGGTCAGTGTATAAGGGAGTGCTGACAGTGCAAGCATAGTGTGCGGAAGTAAACATATTGGAGGCCAATATAATAATAGAACTGCTTGGTGGAATACTGAAGTTAAACCAAAAAAAATATATATAAGAAAGAGCAGCAAAAATATTGAGGATAGGGATATTTACAAAATTTAACAGAAAGAATCTAGAGATGATGTTAATAAATCAAAACAACTTCAGTGGGAACGATTTTGGTTGAAGTTAAAATAAAATTTTATAGAAAATCAAAAACTATTCTGGGGTGCTGTTAAAAGATGTAGACGAGGTAAACAATGTTCTGTAAAACATGTAAAAAATAAAGAAGGAGAAGGAATAAAAGACGGAGATCAGTGATAAAGTATGAGAAGTACGGAAAGACTATTTTGATAATATCAATAATGAAGAAAATGCAGAAGATCGCAACAGTTTAAACAATGGTAATAACAATGACAGAGCTAAGACAGGCAGTAAAGAATGTAAAAATAGGAAAAGGTCCAGACTCAGATGGAATATATCCAGAAATGATAGTAAATCAAAGTGCAGAGACAGATAGATTACTGCTCAAACTATGTGGATTAGCATATAACAAGAAAATAACATCAACAGACTGGAATGAAAGTACAATTATCCCAATACATAAAAGTGGATCCACAACTCAATGTGAAAACTACAGAGGCATCTCACTTTTAAGTGTACCAAAAATAGCATATATGCCAGGATATTAGAAAGTAGGCTAAGGTATAAAGTAGAAGATAAACTTTTAGAAAACCAAAGTGGACCAGAAAGAAGCGTACAAGACCACATATACAGAGACAAAAATCAGTGAAACAACTTATGAGTATAATAAGACAGTACATTTGTGTTTCATAGATTTACAAAAAGGCTTTTGATTCAGCGAAACGGAAAGAACTTTGCAGCGCCTTAAAAGAACATAGTGTAGATGATAACTTAATTGAGGCAATCAACTCTTTTTACACTAAACCATAAAGTATGGTCTGGATTTCAGGAAAAACGTTTAGAATAGATGTAGGTGTTTGACAAGGGTGTATTCTTAGCCCATTATTGTTTATAATACTCATGAATACAATCTCAAAACAGTCCAAGGAAATGAGGCCACTCAGTGTAGGCATGTGAAAAATGAAACCAGTCCAACTAAATATGTTAGCTTTTGCAGATTACTTGGTAGTATTTGGACAAACACATCAGGATTTACAATATAATATTAATATTCTCAATAGAGAACTTATTTAGAAAGGACTAATAATCAATTCAAAGAAAACAAAGACTATGATAATAAGTAGAGAACGAAACAGCCATGAAATTAAACTAAACAGAGAAGTATCAATTCTAACTGTACTGTTTAAAAGAAGAAATAAATCAAAGAATTTCCAAAGCAACTAAAATCTATGGTCAATTATGGTAAACTTCTATTAGCAAAAGGGAGCTTACAACAAAAACTAAAATGTCTATTTTAAAAATGTCTAATTCAATATATTGTCCAACACTCATATATATATGAAAGCGAATCCTGGACTCCAAACAGCAGTGATAAAAGTAGGTTACAAGCGTCAGAAATGAAATTTCTCAGAAGATCAATAGGTAAAACAAGAAGAAATAAAATTAGAAACACCAGAATAAGGGATGAAGTAAAAGCTGAAAGCTTAGAAAATATGATAGAGAGAAATCAACTAAGATGGTTTGGACATGTAAATGGAATGAATGAAATTAGGATTCTGAAACAAATTCTAGAATGTAGGCAGCAAGGTAAATTACCAAGAGGTAGACCAAAGAAAGTATTGGAAGAAACGATATCAGAGGTAATAGAAAAGAGGGGATGTAGGCATTTGGATGCAAAGAGGAAGACTTTGGATTGAGATCAATGGCGAAAGTTTGTCCTCACTTAACCTTGCACCGAAAAGGAGAAAGGAAATTGATAAAGAAAGAAAGAAAGATTATCGAAACAAACTGATGTTACCAACTGGGGTGTCCTTGCTGATATGATGATGTCAACAGTAGCTCACACACACATACACATATGTGTGCGTGTGTGTCCGAGGTCACTCAAAACCAATTATAACAGGATGGGTTGTGATATAGGTAAAAGGTATGGCATTCATTCTTATCTTCCTTATCTTGAGCAAAATGCTCCTCTAACAACAGAAGCCTCCATGGACTTCCCTGTCAATCCTTTGTTATAAACTGACACAAAAATATCTTATTGTCAAACAATAAATTTACTAAGTAAATACTGTTAGCTTGATATATTAATATATTCTACTTTCTTTAAGACTTTTTTGCTCCAGCCAGGCAACCCATTCAATTTGAATGAGGAAGAAAGAGTTGCTGGGCATGGGGTTACGCCAGGACCATATTATTATTTAGATTTTTCCTTTTGGACTTTCTGTTATAACAGGAATCCGATTATATACTATAAAATGATATGTATTTAACTGTCTTTGTGTCTGGTCTCATGATAAGATATCAAGCTCCCACTGTAATGTAATATTATCGGGATGTTACCTCTGCCTTTTGACTTTGTATTTGTTAAGTGGGGCTTGGGGATGATGCTTGTATCTTAGGAATATATGAACACATCATTTATTCACATAGAGAGATGATGTATGGTCATGGTGCAAACAAGACTTGGAACACATTTTATCTGTTGTCTATCAACTTTTTCCTTACGCCATTGCAGTTTAGTTGCTTCTATAACTTTCATTAAGCCGTTTGGCTAAATCTTTGAGTTTGGTTTTATTTTAGACTTATTTTGTTTTAAAAATCCCTTTTCACAGTAGAGTTGTGTAGAGTAGAGTTGCCTTGACAGTGCATATGCACAAAGCACCTTCCCGTCTTCATGTCTCAACCATCACATATGACTGAATGCTGAGCTGTAAAGTTCTATAATGTATGCTATGGGTCAGGGATTTAAAACAAGCAAGAACCAAATTATGGCTGTCAAGTAATTTTCTTTACCCTAGCCTCCGTGTTGCCACTTAAAATGTATTTCTTTTTCAGTTGAGCTATCTTGAATCTTGGACATGGCAATATTAATTGATGATACAATTTTCCCATTTTTGGTAATAACCACCTGATTAAAAATGTGTTGTGAACGGACCCCCCCCCCGTTCCACTGCATTGGCTTGCTATTAATTATATACCTACTTGTGTTATTGAGTTATTTCGGTGACTTTCTAAATAATACAATATGTTCTAAAAGGAAAAATTACCTTGTGGACAAACTAAAGGTAATTTTAATTTTGTAATTATTTTATTTTTATCGCAGAAGAGAAGGGGTATGAATTACGGTATATTAATGAAGGATTTTGTGGGGAATGTATGCCTATGTTTGATTATTTCAGGTGTAAAAATAAATAATGAATATATCCATAAACTGCACCCCCCCCCCCCCCCTATTCATTTCTCTTTCCCAATTGCATTAATTGTGATCTGCCCTTCATGACTGAATCGCGAATTTGAAAGGAGCGTATTGCTACATTTTCTTGTTTGTCTTGTGTACTAATATTGCATGCACTGCAGGATATGCGTGTATAGAACACAATGTCGTGTATGTAATGGGTAGACGTATAATAGGGTGGTCTTCATAATAACAGCATCAGCACACGGAGTTGGGTAACATACAGCCCATCATGTAATCTTATTCTAAGGCGGGGTCTCTGACTGTCTCACTGTCATATGATTATTGTTACCTGTCTGAACTGTAAGCCAACTTCTACATTTGGTTGTTTAACACGAGCGCAATCTGGCTGCTTCTCCTTGAAACGTCGTAGATTCCCTTTATCAAATGTTGAATTTTGCGCTTTTCCATTACTCCGGGGGGGGGGGGGGGGGGGGGGGGGGGGGGGGGGGGGGGGGGGGGGGGGGGGGGGGGGGGGGG
>JARFNW010185356.1:0-12385 GCA_031763155.1 Dirona albolineata
AGAGCTTGACACATGGCTGGTCCCTACACTGCTTATTGCGGTATAAAGGGGATTCGATAAACAAACAAACAAACAAGTTGCAAGAGTCCTGATATACACAGGAAATGAAAAAGAAAGAAAAAATACAAAGTTGTAAGTAATAGAGGGAAAAATTATAAGCTCCTGCAGATTGATTACCTATGATTCACTTTTACTTGCAGCATCAACATTTGACCAACAACAAACAGAGCCAACTGAGATGGGTTCATAGTTTGTATCCCTGTACAAGCACAGGCTCACAGGCCTGACATAATTTATCTCTCAGCAGGCTGTGTCATTCAATATGTTTCCCAACTCCCCAGGGAACATACAGTACACTGGCCTGTAGGCTGCTTACTGACAACATCTTTGTCTACCTATAGCTAGGTATTCACTCACACCTGAGTCAAATTAGGAAAAATGTGTAAAGAGCCTTTACCCAAGGATTCAACATCAGTAGCTCTGCCAGGATTTCAATTAGGGATCTCATGATCTTGAGCCTGGCGACCTATGGCTGATGCCTCTAAAGCTGTAGTCTATTTTCCTTTCCATCTTTGATTTTTAATCAGATCTTTATTTTCTTTTTTCCCCTTCTAAAAAGGCTTTACTGGCAAAGGAATGCTAACTGCATGTGCCTTCGGGTCTGTGTTTGCCTCCCCTCCACCCAGGACCATCATGGCTGCCATCGATGCTGTCTGCCAAGGAAAGACAGGTCAGTATCTTTTCAGTCAAAATAGTCTAAAACAATTTCTTTCCATACTTTGAATGTCCAGATGCAGAACATGTGTATAAAATTGATTTATGTGATCATGACCAATTAGAAACACCAAAACTGACTTTATGGATTTTGCCTAATTGGTACATGACATATTTTGCACAGATGATATACAATACAATATAAGATGTGATAATGTTTCATTAATCTCAGTGAACTTTACGTATCTTATGGCCATTGTGATGAGTGTTACTACTACTCTATAATAATATTATTTAATTGCAGCATTGATGCTGACATTCTTTCTGTTCTATCATTGTAATGATATAGTTGTTGTTTTGTTTTACCCACTTCTGTTTCCTTGTTCTCACCATACTGTCATGTAGCAGGCGATGTCTGTTTCTCTCAATTGAGAATGAATAAAATATTATAAATCTATCCAGTGGTTATATTGATTATTATTAACATTTATGAGTGTAATAAAGATATCTATCACACTGGTATGGCAAAATTGAAATCTACCCATTAAAAGTAGCGGCTTGATCACCTGTCTATCTTCAGTACTTGATCCTGGGCACCTCCAGACCTTTACACAGCAAAGAACTGGCCCCGACTCTGGGGCAGTAGTAATTAGTTTGGCTAAGAAGGAAAGAAAGGAATTAGTTGTCAATGTAATAATGTCGTCGTGTGGAATTGAAATGGAAAATGTTTGATTTATGTTGCAGGTTGTCAAGTGTTGATGGTGGTTACAAACTATACAGGGGACAGATTGAATTTTGGCATCGCTTGCGAGAGAGCCAGAGTGAAAGGGGTTGATGTACAGATGGTGGTGGTTGGAGAGGACTGTGCCTTGGAGTCAGTGGATTTGTCAGCAGGGAGGCGAGGCCTGGCTGGGACCATATTTATTCATAAGGTTCGTATTTTGTCATTATTAACCCTTTGGTAGCTTATTGGAAGACTATCTGACCTTGTGGAAATCATCTTACATGGGACTGCACCATCTGGAAGAAAAAGAAGTGTAAAAAACAAAACATAGACTTGGTTGGCTTGCCTTTTGCCAGCTCTCAGGGGGCAGCAAAATACTATGTAGGTGGTAGAAAATTTGTGTCATTAGTGGTGTATCAACAAGCCCGTCAGAGATTGGGAGATGGTGGGAGATCACGTCTTACGATTCTAGTAGCAATGGTGGCATGCCTGTGGTAAGACATCCTTCAAATGATTGCAGTGGAAATTGTTATGACCAAATTAAACATCTAAAGAAAAATTATATGGATCTGACTGTACAGTGACTAAAGTCCCTTTTGAAAATTGTTTATATACCGTTGAGTTTGTGAGGAACATGTTTTGGGTATTTATAAACCAATATCAACTTTAATGCTGTTTAATTCAAACGTTGGATGAATAATTCATTGCATGAGTTTATTGATTTCTTTGTTGATGTCATTGACTTCATATTCCAACCGTTTTGATCACTGTCCTGTGAGGTACAATCAATAACCGTTTGGTGCTAAAGGTATCAATATTGTCGCTATTTATTGATAGTTTCATGGTTTCCCCTCTTAGATTGCTGGGGCAATGGCTGAACAAGGAAAGGGCTTGTCTGAAATGGTGTCAGAACTCAACAAGATTAAATCAAGAATGGGTAATTTAAAAAAAATTGCAATCAAATTTTCAAATAGTAATATGATTATGTTAAAACTTTGTTATCTCCGTGAGCATATTCCTTTGAACATATTTCCTTATGTAGAAGGTATTTCTTTCCAACAAAAACAACAACAAAAACAACAACAACAGCAACAACAAAATCTCTTTAATAAAAGATTAATAATAATAATAATAATGATAATAATGTACATTTATATAGCGCATATTCACGATAATCAATATTATAAGCATGCTACTTACCCATGGCAAACATTATGTTCTAAATATTGAATATTAAGTAATGTTATGTGTCTTTAGATATAATCAGTGTAGTTTAAGATACTTTTTCTTTTTGGTTTCATTAAACTCCTCAGCTGTTTCTACTTTATTCTCATTGTATCAGGCACCATAGGATTGTCCCTATCTTCTTGTTCCGTGCCTGGTTGTGGACCGATGTTTGAACTCCAAGCAGACGAGATGGAACTGGGTCTTGGTGAGGAATTATTTATTGCTTTTTGTTTTAAGTGTTCTCTGTGATTTCATCCCCATTATGTTTCATTGTATTTACTCTATCAGCTAATGTGCTACCATTCATACATGGTGTGTGTTGCCAAGTAAGGGGAATATTTGTGATTTTCATAGTCATAATGATAATGATAATATAATACTTCTATGACTACTATTGCTGCTGCTGATGCTACTACTACTTCTACTAATACTAATAATGATAATAATAATAATGATAATAAAAACGATTAAAGAAATACAAATGATAGAATAATAACAATGATGATGATGATGATGATAATGATGATGATGATGATGACGATGTTGATGATGATGATACTGATAATTGATCTAGTATGCAACACCCTGTTCATGCAGCTGCTCCTCAAAACCGCTTTGCAGTATAAATGTGGTGGACAACAAATTAGGAAAGAACACATTATATTGCATCTATCCTTTATTCTTTGTATACATATATGTATTTAATATATTTGATACAATGTTTTGTCCCCAGGAGTACATGGAGAGGCTGGGGTCAAGAGGATCAAGGTTTGTACCATGTTTGGCTCTTTGTTTGAATCGTGATAATATGTTAAAATCCCTCAATATATTATTTTCATATGCAAAGTAAGGGAAACTTACAACTTAAAATTGAAAAAATAAGAAAACTACATGAAAAGTGAAAGTCACCAGTTCGGATATTATTTATTTATTTTTTTGTCCCGGAGTTGCTTATAGTAGTAAGTATCATAGCAGCCCTGTAAAATAGAACAAACATGAATGACAAAGGTCACATCAAATTTTCTGTTTGATATTTCCAGATCCAAACGGCTCAAGGAACAGTGAAGACGATGATTGATCACATGACCAATCCAAACACTTCCACCAATTTGCCACTGAAGTCAGGTACAAGTTGTAGAAACTTCCTTTTGACTAAATATGTCTTTCCTTGACAGAACAGTAGTTATTACTGATGTTAGGCTTACCGATGGAGAAAACATATACATGTATAACATGATATCAAGAATAAAACTGGATGACAATGAAGCAGGATTATGATTTGCATTTTGACCTTGTTTGCCATTCAGTGCTGGACATAAGGCAGGATCCAATGCAAATGTTGGGTACATACGAGCTAAGATCACAAAACCGAAGCAGTCAATAGTTTTGAAATGATTTATAAAAAGAGATGTGGTTTGTTTCTTATTTAATCCATGCCTACATAAACATATTATTTGACTTGATTTTACTGGTACTCGCAGTGGGCTCATCACCTGCTTGTCTTAAATTTCTGATGCAGAGTCTTTCTAGACATGTGTAAGGTGATGAGTGGTGTTAGTCCTCATTGTCATTTGGATTTACTTCCATTTGTCATGTACACCCTTCAGAGCTTGACACATGGCTGGCCCCTACACTGCTTTTTGCGGTATAAAGGGGACACGATTAACAATATTTTACTGGTACTCTTGATCTAGGTGACAGAGTGGCTGTTTTGATCAACAACTTGGGAGGAACATCCGTTATGGAGTTGAATATTGTTGCAAGAGAAGCCATTTATTACTTAGGTAAGACTGAATAAAGGTATTTGATAATGAATAACAATAAGATTAGAGTATGGAGGTCAGTGGTCTCCCTCTTTGTATTCTGTCTCAGTCCCTGAAGGTACAGAGTTCGATTCCTGCTTAATGAGATGATTATTGTGATAAAAAATTATGGGTTTGGCTGATGGGAAATATATGAATGATGCAGAGTTCAAAACACAATGTTTCTGAATTTCAAAAACTGCGTTGTCTGGCTCTATGGGTAGTGGAGTTGGAACACTAACCTTCTCGGATTGGATCAAAAACAGGAGGTCCCGTGTTTACACTATGACTAAAAAACCCACAGCTGTTGCAATATTGTAAAAAGTAGGCCACTTGTAGTTGAAATTCTACCCACTAAACACAGCTGGCCGATCACCTGCTTGTCTTCAATTCTTGACCCAACAAGCTTCCAGTTCTATGTTGCTTAGAGCTGGTGCCTACGCTGCACTGACGTATACAAGGGAATGGATAAGAAAAAAAAGAGAAAAGTGTACAGAACATCTAACCTACAAGGACCTTGGACGTATTGAGAACCTTGTCTCATTGTATTTGAGATGTAATGTATTGTTAAGTTGGAAGAAGGAGTACCAAGTAAGCAAAGATAAAACCTTTGCTTTATTCAGTAAGAATGCACCAGGCTTATGCATCAATACAGTGGGTACTAGTTGAATCAATGTCACACACCACCCAGAATCAGGACAAAAGATTTGGAATAAGCAGGTTTAGATTAGGCGTATCTGGTGTGCGGGAAAAATTGTTTTTAAAATAACATATTTGGTACAAGCAGGAATTTACAATTGCAGGATTTTAAATAAATGGCTCTGAGTGTATGAATGAAAAGGTTAACTATTAATATGTCAATTATGAAGCCCCTCAAATGGGGAACTTTGGGTGGAATCCAGTTTGCAAAATTACAAGCCGTCCAAAATTTGTAAAAAGGTGAAACAGAACTCTGTACCAGAGCAGTATTATTGCCAACAGTGTTGGCCCTCGAATACTTAAATAATTGAAAATGTTGAGTAGTGAAAAAATAGCAATTGCATAAATAATAGAACACCCCATTGTCAATTTTTATTCTTCCAGAACAAAAGGGTATTTTAGTTGAGAGAGCTTACTGCGGCCAATATTTGACGTCTTTGGAGATGGCTGGTGTATCTATCTCCATCCTACACATCGATGATGACATTGTTGGATATCTAGGTCAGTTTGTATGCCTTTTCACCTCCTGTTTGTACCTTTTTGATAGACGTGTCTTTTTTCTTAGGGTAGGCGTGCTAGCCATAAGTTGTTTTCTTCAAGACTTCTTTGATTTATAGGTCCATTCACTTCTTTGCTGTTTTGTTCGTAGTTCATTTGATTTTAATTCATCAGTTTAATTCCATTTTTATTCTGCCTGTCTGTATTTTTATGTCAAATAATTCAATTCTGCCATATGATTGATGCGTGGATGTATGGATTTGATGAATGCGTGAATAAATATTAGAGGGTGCTACATTTGCTGGAGACATGACTTAAAACATTTGATGGATGTAACGGTCACTTTATAGAGTTCCAGCTGGTCTCATTCACAGATGATTTTTACATTTTGATTGTTGAGTTATTATTTAATGTATGAATTGTTTCAACATGACTCTTGTGGCCCATGTATCTAGTCAAAAAATGGAGTTGTTGTGGTTTGTCAATTTTTTAATAGGACGCTTGGCTGCAAGCTGTTACCTGTTACCTTTTTGGTTGAGTAACGCAATCAGAGGAAAGAGTCTTGCAGAAGGACAACAATAGTGAAGTGCAAAGAAGACTTGATCACACAAAATTTGTGTGAGAGTGCACTGTCTGATCCATCCGACCACCTCACTTGCTTCTTATATGTGAGGTTAGATTTAGTATTATATGTAATATTGAACGATGTATTTGTAAAATAACTCAGGTTGATAATGATATCCTCTATTGATTTCTATGTCACAGATTTCCCCACGGAAGCTCCAGGCTGGCGGCCATCTTACCTCCCACCAGGTCACACAACCAGGAAGACACCGGACAAGGTGAAGGTCAACTCAGAGGACAGTGTATTGGTTGATGAAAGTGCAGAAAAATTATCAAAAGGTTTGAGAATTAAATCAGTAAGGTATAAAGGATGTTAGACAGTCGAAGGATATGGAGTGCCTTTTTCTATATCAATGATTTAAACAGGATTGCAGTACATTTTTGTGTAGCAAAACTCATGCAGTTGTGGTACAAGATTTTGAAAAAAAAATTAAAATCTATGTTTTATTCAGCGCTTTCTAGACATGACAGTGGTGGGGTAAGATGGATTAACCTTTATTGTCCAACAAGGCCCAATAAGACAAGGAGTGCAAACTGCCTATTTCTTTAACCATACACACACCGTGTCAACTCATAATGTCCTCCTCTACGATTGTCACAATAGGTGATATACATTTTAATCATCACACAAAGTTTTCAGGATCTTGCACATGACCTGACTGCGCTACGGCCATGCACTGACTAATGAAACTGGTCAAAAGAGTTCTTAACATAGATATGACTCTATGGACCCAATGCATTGAATTCGTTTTGGGGAATCTGATGTAAAATTGCTTTGTTGCGATTCAGTGCTTACTTCCCACCAAATTATTAGCTTTGTCCTGTATAGAATCAGCAATGGAACAATGGCGATGATGATGAACTTTGAAACTACTTGTTTCAAGAAGCTAAGATGTCTACATGAATAACATGGACTGACTAATACTAATACACCTTTCCAAGCTGTGTCAAAGGGTTATTGACTTCTAATATGATGGAAATGACAGCAATTGGTCCTTTCTTCCCTTTTGATTTCATCCTGTGATATTTTTTATCCCCATGCTAGATCAATCCCAGTTGGTGTTCTCTGCCATTAAACATGTTTGTGATTCCCTTGTTGCCATGGAAACTGTTCTGAATGACCTTGACAAACAGTCTGGGGATGGAGATTGTGGATCCACCATCGCCAGAGGGGCATCTGGTAAATACAGGCTTGATGATGGTCTATTCTGTTGGTATATAATACATATGAAACAGTGGTACAACTATGATCTACTCACTGGACTGGTTGATGAACAAAGTCAAGACAAAGATATAACTCATCTGTTTTTTATTTCATTGTGTCAAAGTCAAGCAACAATAATTTGATTTCCACAATATGTACTGTTTTGATCTCTTGAGATGAAAGATGCCTACTATTACTACTACTACTAGGCCTATGATGTTTTTGTTTTTAGTATGGGGCCTAGGTCCCCCAAAGTATGATTTTTTTTTGTAAAACTGTCTACTTAATTCCTCAAGAAGTGGTGACGCAACCGATACGTAGCATTAAAATAGTCGTTTGAGTTAGAGAGTTATAAGGTTATATTACTATGTGCGTCATCTTTAGATGCATAATAAGGCTGCACTATTATACATACATATATGACTCACATGCATGCGCACTCATACATACACATGCACACACACTTCCATTGAACATGAGAAAACTGATTTTCTTTCAATACAACAGTTATAAAGTCTGATGCTCCGAATCTGATATGCTTTGAAGGATTTTCGTATCTTCAATTCAGCGTTAATTCAGATTTATTTGAGGGCAAATTTTAATACAGACAACTACTACCAGATGATGTCAGATAACTTGTAGTCATCTGTATTAAAATATGAACTCAAATAAATGATAAAATTGCCTTGATTTTGTCCATTAGGGCGCTTTATCTTTAGGATATATTTAGAGAAAAGACCGAAATAACCTATGCGTGAGTCTTAGTGCAACACCAAATTGTAGGCAATAGGACTTAGTTTTCTTACCCAAGAAAAAACACAATGCCGAAACAAGACTGCGGGTTTGTTTTGATTTTAAAACATTTTCTGTTGTCTTTATTGCTGTATGGTGACTCACTTCTACTTCTGACTGGGTTTCCCCCCACCCTCAATGTCCCATGTCTTTATATGAAGACTCACTTCAATCTCGGTTTCCCCCTAAAACTCCATCTCCCTTTTTCTATAGCCATTCTGAGTTCCCTCGGCCCAGCTTCCAACCCGACACTTCCTGTTGACTGTCCTCACGCCCTGGCACTACGGATTGCCCAAGAAGTAGAAGACAGCATGGGAGGATCTTCTGGCGCTGTGAGATTATTTGATGGGGAGTGGGGGGGGGGGGGGGGGAATAATATACCACTGTGTGGTAAAAAATTCTATTAGTGATAGCAACACCACAGCGTGACTGGGAAATGCTTAGTTCACAGTTGATGTTTTTGAGGACCATAATACCAGTAACATTAAACAGTGTCTTGCTCATGGTGTCTTTCAAAGTTCGAGAGTGGATCGATGGCCTGTGAGTTTTCAATCCCTGATCTCGAGAGAGTCTCTATCACCATGTGCAGTCGTGCATGGTGTTCATGGCATCCATGATCAGATTTGGACAATGAGAGGAGGATCAGGATATAATATAGAGTAGATGTTTAGGGCCGGGTCTAACATTGCTTAAGCGTTTCAGATGGACCCATTGCATTGGGCTGCTATTCTTTTCATTAACTGGAATTTAGTTATAAATTGCCATTAAATTGGTGTAATTTAGTGCACACTTCCCATCAAATGATTTTTTGTCCATCTAGAATCAAAAATAAAACAATGACAGTGATTGGGAAATTTGAAAATATGTTTTCCTGGAAGCTAAGAAGATATCAACGTCAACATTTTAGGCTCAATAAAAAAAGACCTCAAAACAATCCAGTATTGCAGACTGAAAGGTCTTTAAAACGTCAGAATAAAAGCACTAACTCTAGTTAGATAAACTGTCTTTTCACAACCAGATTCAGAGTCGGCTCCCATTGTGTGAATTTATATAATTTGCAACGTTATAGCGGGTTGTTTTGTTTTTTTACACTGATGATGAAAATGATAATGTATAAACTAATCTTATTGAAATTTCATGTCTTGTATGAAAGTAACAAAAAGTTTGATAACATCTGAGATTTAAGGGATGATTTCTTCTTTTACAATTTTAGTTGTATAGTCTTTTCTTCACTGGTGTGGCAAATGAGTTGAAAGTTGTGTCTGCAGAGACATTGTTAGCTGCTTTGAAATCTGGCCTTGATGCGGTGATGAGGTATGTATAATGAAATGTTTATACAAGTTTGAGCAATGCAAACAGAAATGAAAGTTTAGTTAGACGTACTACAGTGTTCTCCCATTGAGAGTGGTTAAAGTAAAGCTTTAACTTTAAGATAAACACATATGTCTGGTCCTGTCAATTGTATCGGGTACGGTACACTCCTCTGCATTTTCCTGACACTGAAACTGAGCCTGATTGTCTTTGTAGTGAAAGTGAAAGCTTTCCCAGTCTACATTAAGTTTAGTTTAACCACTGAACAAAAGCATACGTTTGTTTTTCTAGCGTAGGTGGGTTAAAAAAATATGTTAATTCTTTTGTTTGCATTGAGTTGATGATTAGCTGATATAGACTATATAGTATCTGAATTTGGAACATTTACAGATATGGTGGAGCACGTCCAGGACAGCGCACAATGGTAAGGATGTCATGTGATTGAATACTGTTAAAAAGAGAAATGATGCTTGTTATATATCTTGATGAAGCTTTGAACATTTTGACATTACCAACAAACTTAGGAGTAATCCAACTTTCTTTACAAAATGATTTTCAAGATTGAACCAATTGATGAAAATTATACACTTACAAAATCCCCCCACCCCCCTAAAAAACAAAAAAAACACCTCCCAAAAAACAAAACAAAACAAACTATACAACTAAATTTACAACATTTTCAAGCGTGTTCATTCAACTCAAGGCTGTGTGTGTTGCTTTAAAAAAAAAAAAAGGAATAAGAAGAAAAGAAAGAAAAAAATTGACGTTGTCAGACCCATTGTCTTTGCTTAAGTGTGAATTGTTTAGGAAGTAGTAGGATGTCGTCTTGCTCCAGAGGGAGAGACAATAGTCAAGAGACGACGACGGGAAAGGGAAGTGTTTTGGTGGTCATATTCCTCTAGTTCCTTCCATATATGAGGGGGATAAACACCAAGGCTACAGAAAAGAATGTGTTTGTTGGTCGTGGTTTGAATAACACTGCACATTGTGTTGCTCATGACCTAGAATGATATTTGGATACAGAAGGCTGATCCCCTGCTTGTCTTAAGTTCCTGATCCAGCTCTGAGATCAGCCATGTGTGATGATCAGGGCGCCTGTGGGATTTCATGCTGGTGCTTTGTGCATGTGTGTGTGTGCTGTCCAATGCTGGACATGGAGCTGACCCTTGCATTTCTTTACAGTATATTGCACTGCGATGCTATAAACTTACAGATGTGGAGCAGAACACTTGTTTTTTTAATTATTTTTAAATTATTTTTTCGTCATTTTTTTTATTGTTAGATGAATAAGGGGAATCCTGAAACATTTTTGTACTCTTTTTTTTTTCTTTTTAAACTTGAAATTGTACCATTGTTTATATTTTTTTTACGTTCTTTCCCTTCTTTATTGGTATCAGCAGCTTTTGGCGTCCCTCATTACTTTATCATGCAATGGTTGACGATTGTTCTTTGGTGTCGTAACAGATCCATTACTTTATCATTTAATTGCTGACATTTGTCCTTTGGTGTCGTAACAGATTGACCCACTCCATGCAGCCTGGAAATGTTTTTACGCCGAGTGCCAGACAAAATCTATCAAGGACTCGATCAAAATGGCGGCAGAGGTATGGTTCTTAAATTTATGTGTTACATATATGTAAATTATATATCACTCTCGATGCATGTGTTGTGCATTAACATTGATAAAGTATTTAATCAGCTATTCTTGTCACTATTTTTGATGAATTCAGATTTTGCTTTTTAGAATTGTTTTTCTGAAAAGTTTATTTTCTAGATTGATTGATTTTTTCATTGTTATATAAAAAAGTGCGAAGACAGCAGTAGTGTTATCCATGAGACGGATCGGATATATACATATTCTACAGCAACTCTTCTTCCTTTATACTAATATATAACTATTTTGTCTCAAAAGGTTGCCGATCAAGTCGCTCAGGACACATCCAACATGGATGCCCAGGCAGGTCGTGCCAGTTATGTCAACAAGGAGCTGTTGACCAAACCTGATCCTGGGGCCGTGGCAGTGGCTGCGTGGATCAATGCCATTGCTGATGCTATTTAACTGTGGACCCTACCCTATGCGAAATGGAATCAATCCTTTCTTCTTGAATACTTTTTATATTTATTTGGTTGCCATATTGTTACATCATTACCCCGCAGTGCAATTCTTCTTCAATTATCTTCAATATTACTAACTCCTGATAATGAAGAGGTCAATGACCCTATTTGTTTATGTCAATCCCAGTGATTTATATTCTTGATATCACGAAGCGAAGTCAAGATGGAGGTGGTTGCTGGTTGTGATGAGGAATCAATTTCAATAAAGTTTGATTTCAAGGTGCTTGCAATGCTGAGGCTTTAATATGCAAAGGTGACAGTGGGGGTATTGAACCTAACATACCTGCCAAGGATCCCAGGAAACTATTCCCTAGTTTAGGGATGAAAATACTATTTTATGATATGCACAATATTTTTACGTTTATTTTTTTTGTTTTATGTTGCGTTTTGTAAGATTCAGAGTATTTTATAAAAATTCCCATGTTTTCATTACAAACTTCCCACGGTTTAATGCACTCCAAAGCGGTAATGAAAAATTATTGGGGACACCATAGCTTATTTAGTTATAACGCTATTTCGATTTGATTTAAACAAAGGAAGCTACGCGGGATATTATCCTTATACACTGGATCACACTTGAGTGAGGTGTCAGTGTACTGGTTTGGTAGTGGTTTGTGGTGGTGGTGGAAGGGGGGGGGGGGGGGGGGGATTTGAGATTTTTCATCACTTTTGTTT
>JARFNW010185467.1:0-16739 GCA_031763155.1 Dirona albolineata
CACGCAATATCATTTGAAGATCGGCACAAAAGAAAAGGGGGATTAATTGAGTAGATCATCTTGATTAACTGGCCGTCGAGGTCAGGTTCGAATGCTTTTTTGTACCTAAAATAGTGCCACTGGCTGCGTTGGGCAGATGGCCGCCCTGCACAGTGACAAAATAGAGGAAAAAACGACGGTCGGACCTGGAAAGTGGCCGCCTTATTCAGATGGCCGCGAGCACAGGTTTGACTGTAGTTATATGTTACAACTCTAGATGGTAATAATGGGTGATGTCCTAATTCTACTCACTCTCATGACAATTGTTATGCCGATAGGGATGTCTGCTTTGTGTTTCTTTAGGGGTTGTTGATTGAGGCTCACCTCATCTCAGGTAACTGACGTTAAGAAGCGTAAGCAAAAAAAAAATGGTTCATGTAATTTATACACGTATGATTCTTGTGAAAGAAATTAGGCCCCCTATGACCTTTTCCGTGTATTTTGATACAAAACTTATCAGGCATAACATGACACTGGATAAATGTCATATTGAAGTGTTTGAGGACACATTTCAGATTGACTTAGTTAATTAAGTTGAAATAATTGGACTTAAATGTTTATTTAATCGCTGTTTTGCATCAGGCATTTTTAAATGTAGGCCCTACCTATGTTAGGATAACTGTTTATTTTGATTTTGTTATAAGCCCACCACCACAAATGTTGCTTTATTGTTATCATATATTGATTTTTTGTTTTCTTGCATAGTGGGGTGTAAGATATATGCTGTTTCCACTTGACCTGATTGCAAAGCATTGAAACATCTATATATATAAATATAATATATAATAAATTTAAAAATCCTTTCAGATGCAAATGTAAAGAGGCAACAGTGTTCTGTGCTTCACCATGGAGGTGAGCAACGGTCAACCTCAAGCAATATTTCCACGCACCTTTGAGTGTGATGATATGGAAGATGAGGATGATGATGATGACGGCCACTTTGTGATTGCTCTTGATGACAGTGATGCGGATAATAACAAGTTGGATGAGTTTGATGGTCACGGATCGGAGGATACTCAACAGCTTAAATGTGGTGAAAACGTTGATGTTGTCCCTACTAAAACTGATCAGGTGAATGGCAGTTTTGATACATCATTGGCAGGTGAACGATATTCTGCTAATGAAGACAATGACGAAAATGCAACAACTATGCGAGTCTGGCAGTCTAAGGTATCTTCCGCTGAGCCCTTGCACTTGGAATTCACAGTAGAAGATGATGGGGTTGAACATAGTTCTCACCTCCTGAAAGATGTCCAAGACAAACCTGTGTTAGACACTGGCCAATTAAAGGAGTGTCCCAAGATTCCAGACTTTCTTTTGTCCAGTCCAGAAATCATCAAACGATTGAAGTCCAGTCTCATTGACCCTTCTGTTGTTTCGCAGAAAGTGTCAAATCATTTGTCTTGTCCGAAAAGTCCCGTTGCTTCAGGCCACGGAGATCAAGGAAGAGCCTCAGACCATGTTTTAAATTCTTTAAGAAATTCTTTAAATGCAGAGAAAGATAGAAAGGCAAAGCGTAAATTGAACTTTACTCCTAGGAATGACTGCACTTGTGTTATGTGTCATGGATGGAGTGCTTCACAATTTTGTTCAAAAATTTCTTCAGAAAATTGTACTTCCACAAATCGTACTGTTGAAGCTCTGCAATCTTCACATAATCGTCACAGATCTGAGAAAAATGGAGACAAACTTCTTCGCACATCAAGCAGTGAACAAAGACTCAAAAGAGTGGGTTCGACACAAAATGTTACACTCACAAGCAATTCATCAAATCATCCGTCAGTATCAAACATTCATCCTTCAAGTCATCATTCACTTTCATTCTCAGTAGGAGAGAAGACTCGTCCCTCACATTTAAGTCGTTCATTGTTGACAGCTTCCAAAGTAACTAGTGCTGAAAAGGTAAAAAAGAACCATTTAAAGTCTATGGCTCGTGAAGTTACTGCTGCAAAATCATCACACATAAAACGCATGCTGAATGATTGTCCACCTCATGCAAAACAACCTCCTGTCCCAGTGTTATCTTCCAATGGAAGCTATTTCCTGGTGCTTCCCCACTCCAACGCCCCAACTTCAAGTTCCAATAAACAATCTTCATCGGCCAGGACTTCTACTGTAAAGAGAGTAATTCCTGAAATTAAAACTAATGAAGGTAAAACACTTCTTCTGACACGTGATTTCATTACATCTTACCAGCCTGACTTAAGATATGTACTGAAGAAAGCAAGTAAAGTTGATCTGTCTAAACCGGACAGAGTTTCTGTAACTTTGTCAGAGGAGGCCTCTGGCAATGCATCAAAGAAGTTAAGTTCCCATACTCAATTATTGATACAGAAAGCTGGGAGCGCTCATTCTACTCTTTGCAACATAGCAAAAGATAACGTGTCCTCTGCTCCCTCCACAGTGTCTGAAGATGTTAGTGATGTTTTGTTCAAAATGATTAATTCACATCTCAAAGTAAGCCCATTAAAAAAACCTGTTAGCGCAGAAAATGCAGGGGAAAATATGGATTCATCTGTTCCTTTTAAATTACAATCACTAGTGTCTCAGTCTGCCCCACACATTTTGAAAGCTGGAGCTTCTGATATAATACACCCTCCTGGACTTGCAGCGTTTTCAGATGGAAAGCAGGGTCATGCCGTGATCTCACAGTCCCAACAAATAATCCTTTCATCACTACCTCCTCCTCCACCACTTGTTCGATGTCCCACTGCTCCTAGACAAGATAGAGTGATACCCTCAATCAGCAGGCGCAATGACTTTGGAGTCGCTGCAGAAGAACCTAGAGAAACTCTCATCATACCATTGCAGTCACTCAATTCTTGTAAAGATCCACCCACAAATACACCGAACCAAAACACTTCCGTTCAAAATGTTGATGGACACATGGACTGGTCTTCTGATTTATACACTTTTTCAGTTCCGGTGGACAGCTCACCTGTAAAGATGGAAAGCAAGGAAGAAAATCAACATGTCTCAAAAGGATACACCTCACCATTACAGAAAAAGGAACAAGAATCAACAGGAGTTGGGTTGTCTTCAATTTTGATTGGTGTAAAGCCAAAGAACAACCATTCAGATTCAAACTCGTCCCTTGTCTATGAAGTCACAACATCCAAAGTATCTCAGAGTGTACCCCATTTTGATCAACTTTTGTCTCATAAAAGTAACGCTAATTGTTTAAGACAGGCGCCACATGATTCACCTTTATTCCCAGCAGTGGTAAAAGTGAATTTATCATCATGTTCTAATTTGACATATCCATCAACCACTGTTACACCCAGCAACATCTATTTAGACACACCTTCAAGCAAGCCTTTACCAAGAGTGATCCTAAGTTCTTCACGTGATAGTTCAGTAACTTCCATGAATTGTTTTACAACAACAGCAGCTTCTTCTCATCAAGAGCAAGTGGTGATGGTCGCTCCAATGCCAATCTCTTATCAGAAATCAATATCTTCCAAAACAATCGGGTCATCTTCCTCATCAGTGCCTTTGACCGTTAAACAGTCTTTCCAAGAAAACAATTCAAAGGCTTACAGCTCCCTCACCAATTTTATACCACACACTTCAATTAATACAGACTGTCTAGGATTGGTTCCTCATACAGGTCCCATCTGCAGTTCACGTGAAAATACATGTTTCACAACGTCAAAGTCATCTCCAGCATTAGTCCCTTCAACTCGCACTCTTCAGTCATCAAAGGCATCTCTGCCTTCCACAAGTTATTCATCAAGTTTGCCACCATCATCAACATTGTCATCATCATCTGTATCTGTGAATGGCCTTAAGTTAAAAATCCGTCTCGGAGAAGCTAAAACTAAAATTCAGGTGGTGGATGCTGACTTGGTGAAAAGCAGAGAATCTGTTAAAACTCCAGAGGTTGGTATCATGCCCAATGTGGATTTGTTATCAGGCACCAATCAAAGTGACTTAGTTGTGAAAGACCCATCCGCAGAGCGTGTGGAGACGGCAGAGGAAATGTTTCACAGATTTCAGGAACAGGCTATGCAGCAGGTTTATAATGCACAATTTGGTGTAGGGGACCTAGCCAGAAGCCTTCGACCATCCAGGTCTAACATCGCTTTTTTAGATAAGTTCATGCCTGACAAGAAAAAGAAGCCTACAGAAGAAAATAAGGACAAAAGGAAACCATCCGAAGAAAGTAAGATCACTCATACTCATATTTCCGCGTTGCCAACTATGCCAATTGGAACAGAGAATGAAAAAGAGCTGTGGAAAAAAACAATTAAAAAAAGGCATTCCTCAACTGAAAGCAGGTGTGATATTCCCAGAAAGGAACCCAAGACTGACATCAACAGTTATCACAAGTTGAGAGAAGATAATAGTATTCTGATTAGGAAAACCATTTTTACACCAAATATCATGGCAGGACATAAAGTATTTGTGAAATTCAATGTATTTTCTAATGTGCAATCTGGCAGCAGCTTTCTTGCTCCTTTCTTCAACTTAGGTGGAAGCCGTGTCCAGTTTGATAATGAAGATATGGAATATATTAAAAAATCTGTCAGTGAAGTTGAAAAGGAGGAAAAGTTCTGTGCAAGGCACTTACTGTATTACTCAAGAGAGTGTAAAAAGGCCACTTTTCTGAGAAAGGAAAACCTCGCACAAACAAGTGAATTGAATGATAAATCCTACAAGAAGTGTAGTTATATTTTAGAAGGATTCTCTAGGGAACCAGCAAAGAGGAAGAGTGTACCAATACCAGAGGAATGGAAGGTTGATAAGAAAGTTTCAATTGAAATTGACACAGCCGAAGTTGACAATAATATTGTGATTGATTTTGAGAACTCTTTAGATACGGCCGTCAGCTATAGAGAGAATGACACAGCTGATTCAAACATTACTGTTGATGATTCTAAGGGTCACGTTGCAATCAAAGAAACTGATTGTGTGACAGACAGTAATCCAAATGCTTCCACATCAAAAGTAAAGCTTAATGCTGTTGATATTTGTACAGGTGTGACTTGTGAACAATTTGAGTGTAAAGAAGTTGATAGAAACGTTGACACATGTAGTCTTCCCAATGTGCAAATAAAAAATCAGAGAGACAGTGTGAGTAATATGTCAATATTTAGGAATAGTGTAAGAAGTGTTCAAACCAAGTCTTCCAACTTCAGACCAAATATTTTACAAAAAATTAAAAAGCCTGCTGTTCCAATATCAAGGACTAGCAGTAGCAGCAGTTTGATAAATCCCCGGTGCAACATTTCCCCAGAAGCTTCATTAGAACAATCTTCACCTGTCTCAGAAACCAGCTATACTGACCAATTAAAAGAGCTCTTTGCATCAGGAATATTGCAGAAAACTGTTCCACCCGTCGGCCTGTCTCCATGTTCTGAGGAGTTTGACAAGCATAGTAATAGTAATAATGGAGGAGAGCAATTAGTGAAAAGGAGTCTGGACGTTGTAAAAGACACAGGCTCAAATCCTCATCTTGGTATTTCAATTAAAAAAGAAATAATGGACAAGGAATATGAGCAGAATGATCCACCAAGTCTCGCAACATACAATAAATCCCCATCAACAAAATCAAAGAAATCTGGTGATGAGTCTTTGGCTAATGTAAGGATAAAACCTGAGCCAATTGATGAGTACTTTGATTCTTTTGAGAGAAGAAATGAAACAAATTCAATGGTGCCTCCTTTGGAGAGAAGAAATGAACCCAATTCAATGATGCCTCCTTTGGAGGGAAAAAGTGAAACAAATTCAATGGTGCCTCCTTTGGAGAGAAGAAATGAACCCAATTCAATGGTGCCTCCTTTGGAGACGAGAAGTGAAACGAATTCAATGGTGCCTCCTTTGGAAAGAACTGAAACCAATTCAATTGTGCATCATAATAAAGAGAATATCGATGAGGGAGTTGACATTGTGTCAGCAGCAAAAGATCAAATAGTTCCATATGTACCTTCTAATTCTAGTGAAATTAATGCACCCTTGAACATTGAGGTGAATCAGTCGAGCAACATACTTGAAGGGAATGCCACAGCAGTAAGCTCAAATGCACTCCAATCAGACAGGGAAATTGATGAGGAAACATTATCAGCCCAATCAAATTCACCTCTACCCTCATCATCAGTTTCTGAGTCGAGTGAGATTACATCCTCAAGCTGTGTTGACACAAGTGATGAAGATGAGAGTGATGAGGATGAAAATGAGACAGATTCAAACTCCAACTTATCCTCTGCCTCAGCATTGTCTACCACTATCACGTCGTTTACTAACATGGCCTCTGGGTCGCCTGAACTTTCCAATGGAAATCTGCCTCAAAATTTTGTCAATACAAAGATCACATCACTGGTTGAGTCTCTAAAGCAACGCCTGAATGAAAATTCCCCTGCTCTTCCATCAGTATTCACAGAACCAGTTAAACAACCAAAGGTGCAAATGAAAATAAAAAAAACTGAAAAGATGAGAACTCTGAGTGAGGAGCCAATCCCAACTGAGCCAAACGGTGTCATCAAAACATCAACATTTCCAGATGCCATCATATCCCCACCAATTTCACAGGACCAAAAGTCTGTGCCTAACAACAATGCACCAAATGCCACGGATGAAACCTTCTCTCCGCCGTCTTCTGAGTTATCATCTGTTGCTGACTCACCATCAGTTGCACCATGTCTTACACCAAGCTCTTCCTCTCTCTGTGGGTCTGAGAATTCTTCAAAGGTTAGTTTGAATCCAGTCCCAGTCATACCCGCAGTGCCAACCCATCAATCTCAGGATTTTTCTGCGACCGATTCGAACATCTCAGATTTTAGGAAACGATTTCCTTTTATCACTTCAAGCGACACCGCGGAAAAAAGCTCAACGGAAAATGTTTCGGTTTCAAAAGATACAGACAGCATAGACCATCCTGAGCATTCCAAGCCAAGTGATTCAGTGAAAGAAGCTAATGCAATGGATCAGGCAGAAAAAGAGAAGCATGTACAAATAAGCAATAATATGAGTCAAACGTGTGCTACAGAAAATGTAGACAGATCAGTAAATGTAGCAAACACAGAGCCCATTAGATCCACACACTGCAGTGATATAGACGATGACATCAGGAGCAATGGATCAGACATTGATGTTGAGATGGAATCAGACATTGACGTTGGCACTGAATCAGACATCGATCTTGGTGCTGAATGTGTAGCCTCTAGGGTTTCTTCAGGTATTAACGCTTCTCATGTAAAATGGCTCCTGTCCTCACCTCCTCTTCCAGCTAGTGGTAGAAAACATTTGAAAGATTTCACAAGGGAAAATGAATTCCTCGTGACAAAGAATGACCCAAATGTGCAACAGGAGGTATCCCAGAACAACAACGTTGGAATTATTGGCACATCACCCAAAAAATTCACTCTTCCTTTGAGACCTCGAACCAAGACTAATAGGAATAAAGCAAAGCCTCCAAAGGCCCAGCCTGCACCTTCTGTGGCAAGCATGTTATGTCAAAAGCTTGATATTTCTGTTGATCCAATTGTTCCAAAGTTGAAAGGAAAACTGGTAACACCCCTAGAATGTAGCGTCAATGCTGTTGTTGAAAACAACCAGTCTGAACCTGTTGCACCAACGGTTTCATCCCCCAAACCAATCAACCCTACTTTTAAGCCAAGCATTAATGCTATATTTGGAGTTGTAAATATCCCCAGCTCTGTGGACACATTGATAACCAAATGTAACTCCAGCAAATCAAAAGCATCAGGGAGTAAGTTGAACAAGGGTCAGTCAAGAAAACAGGTAGCCAAAAAAGGTACTCTGAAAAGTTTGAGATTGAGAGAAAAGATTGTTCAAAAGCAGCAAGAAGAAGCCACTGAAAATAACGAAAAGGATTCACAAGAAACTAAGGTGACACCGAAAGCTATGGAAGATGATGTAATTGACAAGAAGATACCTGATAACCAGGATCTGGCACTCACTAAAAAAGTGTCTCATGCCCAAGAAACTATAGCTGACAAAAAAGTAACTGGTGTGCTAGATGATGTGACTTGCAAAAAGTCTTCTAGTGTGCAAGATAATGTACCATTAATTGACAAGCAGATGTCTGGTGTTATTGGTGACGAAGTAAGTGCATTATATAGAGCAAGAAGATATCAGTCATTGAGGAAATTTGCTTGGAGGAAATTTTCAAAGGAAAATAAAAATGATATGGAAAGTAAGGATAGCAATTGTGCTTCTGAAACTGCCAAAAGCGCTTATGTGGAGGCTGTGAAAGGAGATAGTGCCACCAAAGAATTAGAAGTCACACCATGTAAAGTGTTACTCTATAAACTCGAGGATATGGACTGGGGCTTGGGTGGAGGACCTGTGAAGACTGAATCTGGATCTTACTTTGTAAAGGATATGCAAGAAGAAAAGAAAAAGAACAGAGCTTCCGAAATAACGAAGAAACGAAAGAAAAAGGTTATGATAAAGCAAAAGAAAGGCAAACCAGTCAGGCCTAAAAGAGATATAGTCGATTATTATACAGCTGCCATTGAGTCTCTGCGCAAAAAGGCTTTGTTACTTGAAGAAGATGAGAAGAAAAATGCAATGAAGAAAGAAATGGAGAACCAAGTTATCATCAAGGAAGAAATTGATGACGCATCATACGCAACAGCAAACAGTCCGAAATCCACGGAAGGAATTCAAGTGCAGGAAGATGAAGCTGGTGAACACCAGTGTAGCCAGCTTCAAAAGTCTGCCACCAAAGATTCTGTAATGTCAGACAGTAGTGGAAAGAATGATGTTGACTCTGTTGCATTAAATGAAATGAATCGAGGTGGTAATGAGGTGATTTCAGAGAGCGAAGGACACATGGCTGATTCAGCTGATGATTGTTGTAACAATGACAGTGGTAATTTTAATAGTGAAACAAGAAATTCACAATTGGATAAAGTGGACATGGAAGAGGAGGCTAGATCCACCAATGCAGATGAATCCAACTCAGCAAGTTTTTGTGTCTTGTCTAAGGGCTCACCACCAGTGGACAGTGTTTTAAAAGTGAGCAACAGAAAGAGTGTTAGTGTTGCTGAAAGGAATTATGAAGGGAGTTTTATACAAGTTTTAACCTCGCTTTTTAAAGATCAGGATGATGTGGATGAAATGGATGATGACATGATGGGGGATTCTGCAGATGAGGACGTTGGTGGTGATATCAAGTGTTCAGAAGATCAAGAGCCGGCCAAGGATGTTAGGGATTGTCGTTTTATGGAGGAATCCAAGGGCAAAGTCAAAGCTGTGACTGCTGAGAATGATAAAGATGCCACTGAGGTTGATACTGGTTGGAAGAGAGAAATTGGAAGGCCTATCACTATTGTTGAAAGAAATTATGAAGGTGAGTTTATCCAAATCAGCCACAAAGCTTTCCAAGATCAGCTTGACTTTGAAGGAATCTGTGATAACAGTGATGAAGAGAACAAAATTGTTTCAACTGAGATTGAAAAAGATAACCCTGTTGATCAATCCGAAATCATTTTGTCACAAAAGAGTATAGAGAAAGAATTTGGTTTTGGTACACCTATTGAAAATTCAGAAGATATAGATACTGGAGGTAGATATGTCATTCACGGGGATGATGAGAGAAGTCAGGGAAATAGTGACATGATCCACGCCAGTCTTGAGCCATTGGCATCAAATGAAACACAGAAAACTGACATATGCTCTGAATCTCTGCAAGTGGGTGACAATATATTGACAGAAACCTCTGTATCAAGCAGTTCTTTTGTTCCCAAAGATATAGTTCTTGGATTTGAAGATGAGCTTGGTGCAGACACAGTTCTCTCAAAGTTGGGGCGTGGAGATACGGATGACATGTTCTTGTTGGGTGATGGAGATGAAGCAGAAAATATTGGACTAATTCCAGATGATGAGGTTGAAAGGCTTTTGGGTTTGGATAAATGTGCTTTGGAGCAAGACGCGAACAAAATCGTTGATGAGGTCGGGGAATTTGATGTACCCAAGCTGAGTTGGGCAATGGTGCCTGAATCTGTGAATCAAAATCGGAAAGACCAGCTTATTCAACAAGAAAATGAAATTGAAAGAGGACAAAGTCAGCAGAGCTCAAGAGCTGGCAAGGATCAGATTGAACAAACCAGGAATGGAGGATTGGATGTAGAGAAAGCCCATGAAGTAGAAACAATGGAAAAAAGGGAGTCTCTTCTCAGTCTTACCATTTCTACAGGAGTTGATGCCGATGATAGAAGCATGTCCCCAGACAGAATTACTGTAAATTCTGATGATAAAACTGCCGCCATCTCTCCGAGCTGGAAGCGAATACTGGGGACTCAAGCTTTGAGAGAGATCGAAGAGTCTGTTACCAGTGCCATCACTACTGCTAGTACCAAGCAAGAGTCTGAAAATATTCAAAAGTCTGATGGGAACAAAAAGCCAATTCTAAAAACGGACACATTTAAACTCAAACTATGCACAGGAGCCCTTAGCAAAGCTCTAAAATTATCAGCTGCGATGAGGAAAACCTTTGGAGACAGCTCGAGTGAACTTAGTTCTAAAAAAGAGGAAGGAGGAAGGGAAGAAAATAGTGTGAAATTGAATGAAAGAGAAGAAATACCACAGGATAAGGTTGATGAACAGCTTGACAATATGAAAGCATCTCTTGCCATGGTCAATGTTACAAGATCTTCAGCAATTAGGAATCCGATTGAAAGAAAGTCGAAAAATGTAAGAGAAGAAAGCCCTGTAAGTATTGCTTTGAGTCGAGGAGAAAAGGAGCACCAAAGTGATGATGCTGGAGAAAATGCACCAACAGAGAAAAGGACTCTGAACAGTGGGACCGTCAGTCTTCATACTGTCAATCAACTAGAAACCAACGAGAGAGAGAATAATGATAATGATGGGTTAGCTCACAGAAATACGGACAAGATCAAATCCTTTAACACTCTTAACATTAGCCCTACAAAAGACAGTAGCTGCATGAATTCTAAGGTCGATGAATCACCAGAGGTGAATAAAAAGCCTGAAACAAGCACCAAAAACACCATCAAAGCATTTGGGAGTAAGATAGATTTATCGAAGCTGAAGCTGAACCTCAAGCCTTTTCTGGCAGCAAGTAAAAATAAATTAACAAAGAATGTGGTGAAAGAAGTTGAGAATGAGAATGTCCCTAAGCTTGTTGGTTCTTCTAGTGAAACAAAGGAACAAAATCTTAACTGTGAAGCCAAGTTGATTGGCAAACTAGGAGGCGATGATGTGAAAGTGAAAGAAATTGCTACAATGCAAGAAATTGTGCTCTCAAATGAACAATCACCAACATCTGTTACATCCCAGGTGAAAAAGACAGCTTTACCAGGACTGCTAAACAAAGAAAAGCTTTCAAACATGTTAAAAAATTTCAAGAAACCCTTAAATTTCAGTTTTACTGGAGGTAATTTTTCAAAAACTGTAATAAATTCTTCATCCCAACTCTCAAGCTCTAAGGAAATGGAAGAGAAAAACATCACCCCTGAAAATGAAACCAAAGTCAGACAAAGACAATCTCCTCGTAAAAGAACTCGATCACCTCAAAAACCCAAAGCTAAACAGAATGAATCAAAAAGATCCAGAGTTTCTGTCACTGACAAAAAACAACAGGAGAGTTTATTGATGGATTCCAGTGAAAAAAATTCGAAAGTAGAAGACAAAGGAGAGCGTTCTTGTTTTGACTGCCTGTCAGAATTAACACCAGATCTGTGGGACAGTAAATGAGTGCTGTGTATGTATAAGCTATGGAAGAGGAAAAGATTTGATTGATGTGAAACTGTGTTTGAAAAAAAACCAAAAAACAAACCAATAGCTAAAACTACTACTACAAATACATATTAATATTATAATAAAAATGGGCATTTATTAAGTGAAATCTTAAGTTCTGTGATTCGCAATGGTTGATTGTTTATGTAGAAACAGATAACTCCACATCGGCATCTCTTTGAATTTCATCTTGTATCATCGTAGTATTATCAGTAATTGGGATATACTTGATTTCTATTGTCATCATAACAGAGGGTGTATCCACCCAGGCATTTCATTGTTTTTATTTCTGCAAGACACACCAGGATCATAATCTGAGGACGGCATATTGCCACTTAT
Organism: Dirona albolineata; assembly: GCA_031763155.1. NCBI lineage: Eukaryota > Metazoa > Mollusca > Gastropoda > Nudibranchia > Dironidae > Dirona > Dirona albolineata. Next base: position 12,106 of record JARFNW010185467.1, read on the forward strand.
TCATATATGCTAAGGAAAGATGAAACTCCACCTCTTTGCACTCATGCTTCATTCTGAAGGTCTTGTTTCCTTTCATCGATCCAGGGTAGCGGCACGAAAAAAATATCAGAATTTTGTCCATTGAATTGAATCATCACAGTGGTTCTAGAGCTACACTTTTCTTAGATTTAGATGATCAAATCCTATGTTTATTTGAAATTATATTGGGAGGGAAGGGAAAAGGAGGTTATCGCTTTGCTCACTACTCAAATCAATTGTCTTTCTTGTATGATGTATATATATGTATATTATATCTATTAAATGATTACCGATTATGATTTAGTCAAGCCATTTCACTAATGATATGTTCTAGTTCTAGTGTAAATGATTCTGATTTTATTTGATTCCCTCATTACGATGATGAGTGAGAGAAAAATGGGTGTACCAGTATCACAGGGCAAAAGTCACCTGTGGTGGGGAAAGTACTTGATCTCAATGTTATCACTATCATAATTTGTAGTGCAAGACTCATAGATATTATTACAATTGAATGTCATTGATTGTTCCTTTTGGTGAAGATGTCTTCTGTTAGTAGGCTGAAATTGATAATGTTTAGGGAAAAGTTGGATAGTTTTGGACATTTTCAATTTTTGGTCCAGGCCCATTTATTGTTTTGTATGTGTACAACTCTTGACATGCACAAACCCAGAACTCAAGCTCTGAGGAGATTGTAAATGGCATGCAGATACCTCCTCCACAATGCATGGCTGAACAAATAGCATGAGTCTTTCTATGGATGAAAAAAATAATGTAGCAATGAGTGTTCAGCCCACTGTCTAAAATCTGGAGTTATCATGTAACACATGCATGCTATTCCGGGCCCCATAACGTAAAATGTCAATTGTTTCCACCCAGAACTTATTAAAAGTTTCATTCAATTCAAGAGGAGAGTTATGGGATTGTCAGGTTTGCAACATTCTTTGATTTTATCAAAACAGTTTGCATGATAGTTTTTAAGTGCTCTTTCATTGTTTTGTTATGTTATTTTGTGTTATAATTATATGTATTATATATTATAAAATTTGTAGTTGAAGAGTACTAGTCTGATACAGATTTTATGAGTCTTTTACTTTTACTTTTAATATTTAGTAGTAGATTCCTTGGGAAGGATTCTTCTCTCATTTTTCCTTCCTTGACTTTGACTCAGGTATAAATAAGTACCCAACTTCAGTCAGGGAAAGATAGTGTCAGTGTCAGCCAGTGTTAGTATGGTATGATGTGCTTAACAGACTGTGCTACTGTATGCTCCCCTGGGAATAGAGAAGAACTTTGATTGACACAGCTTGCCAAAGGGATACATGGTGTTAAGTCTATTAACCTAGCATACACTTGTACAGGGTTGAAGTAAGACTATATAACTCCATCTTTATCTTTAATATATTATGTTGGCACCAGAATTGAAATGATTATTTTTAAAAAATTCATGTTTTGACACTTAGTTTTACTCTGTATTGGAACAAGTTTTGTCATGGAATCCATTTTTTTTTTGGCCATTGATAAAGATATTATGATTTGTTTGAGTCTTTTTTTTTTAGGGTATGGTACCCCCTAAAGGTAAGTGTATGGACCATAACATTAACAATAACAATTTGTTTTTGACATTGTATTTGTAGGTCACTTTACTTTTTATGTATGGTAGTATCAATATTAATTGGTTGTTTTTATTCAGTTTTTTCCTTTTGATTACATTTTCTGTAAAGAAAAAACATTGCATTTTGAATTGTAATCTGTATGAGATAATATGCTCACCATTATTTTCCTTTCTCAGCCCTGTTAACTGTTTCCAACATTTATATCTTCATTCATTTTAAAATGTACCTATGCTTCCATCTAAAGTTCTTGTTTATGAAATATGATTCGGTGAATTTATTTGTGGTCATGATGTATAAAACTAGAATAACAATGCAGGATGCCTACCCACCTGTATCTACTTAGAAAGATGTTTACAAATCAATTAGGATTTTGTTGTGTAAATATGTATATATATATATTTCAATTTCATTTCATTAAACAATTTTTATGAATTAGAATATGATCATGATGTATTCTGTTTCTGATTCTGAATGATGATTTGCAAAAAAGCAAAACCTGCCCATCTCTGCAAATTGGTCATTGTCACTCACTGTCATTCATTAAATTGTAACTCGTCTACTTGTTTGCATGGTGTTCTTATGGGTACCTATATAAATTGATTTATATTATTATTAGTAGTATGTAGTCGTAGGGTTTTTAGTTGAGGATACCCTGCTTTGCCTTTTCATTAGGTTATCTGTATTTTAAAAGCATTCTAAGGCTGTGTCAAAAGGTTGCAAGGGATATACACTGACTATTTCAGACAACGATTGTAGAAAAATATTTGGATAATTTGGAATTTTTCAGCATCTCGATATTTGGAATTGAAATAAACCAAACTGGGCGATGATTACCTGAGAAACCATCTCAAAATGTGACGGTGGACAAAGTAGTGTTGCGAAAGCATTATGAAATTGTGACAATACAAAATGGCCCAATTATTCTTAAACTTAATATAAATGTTTTACGAAACAAACTTGCTTGTTTTCAGTAGGTAAGTTATAATTTATCAGATTTTGATTATTTACAATGTCACCGTGTCGAATCTTTTTTCCTTCATCACATGCGTCACAGAACGACATTTTGTCACAAATGTCTGACATTATTACTGAAAACTGGAGAAAAGATGTTTGTTTTCAAAGCAAAGTGGCCGATGGTCCACAGCATCATGGTAGACATCTCACAGGCTTAGCGGCAATGTTTTCCTTTAAATTTTTGAAAATAGTGACCTGATTTTACATAATTTGGCATCATCATTTGACTCTACCGATTAAAAAAAAAAGAAGCCATGTTTCAAGGACAACAGTAGGCATTCTAGCCTAGAGTCCAATTCAGTGTTCTGACGGTCTGAAGTTCAAAGATTTTATTATTTTTGGGGGTTTTGTTTTGAGACTAGGCTGTCAATACTTTTTTGATTAATTGTAAATGTTACTGAGACTCAAGAGTGCAGGAGTCTTGATCTTCCAATTGGTGAAAACCGTTTGCTTTGGGTTTTCCATTTCTCAGAGATCGATCTGATGTGGTGAGTAAAAAGTAGTGTGACAAATAACTTCCCAATGGTGAATAAGGATGTCATGATTATTTTGGGTACTTCCGGAATAGCAAGGTCACGTTTCTGTGAAAAAAAAGAAAATAATATTCTGATGATCTTGTCCTATTCAGCTACAAGTATATTGCTTTGATTTATCGATAATCTCAGTAAGTAGACTACTTACCCGACCCATGCCTATTATTGAAGTTGAAGCTTTCCATGTATTATCGTCACTAGTTCCGTTTGACATAGTTTTGTAAACAATTATAATTAAAATACAACTACAGCATTCCATTCGCAACAGCATTATGTCGGATGGCAAATCGGATTTTAAAATATGAATAAGTTATAAGTATAACGTATAATATATAAGTTCCTTCCCCACCTCTATCTCTCTTCCCCTGTCCCCCTCTCATTGTCAGCTTATCCTTTCTTTTTCTATCCCCCACTTCCCTTCTCCTTTCCTCTCCTACCAATACTCCATGTTTGAACGCACATATTTACAATACAAAGCTCAACAATACTTGAATAAACGTAGAAGAATATTCTTATCTATTACTATTAGTTAGACTAACCTAATTTAAAAAAAATTAAGCAAGGGTAGAAATAATATTTTTTAAATATAGGGCCCTATATAAATTATGGTACCATTACCATACCGGTATGTAAACATACTTCTGTCTAGGAGGATGTTTTTCTTCCCCCTTCATAATAATAATTTCGTGATTGTGTATTTTTGGTTGTTCCTATACTATAAATTGTATGATTTTGTCTAATGCTTTCCTAAAAAGTTTTCATTACTTATCATTCAATGATCAATGATAATGGACTAGAAATGTGATGATGACAAGACCATCTGGGCAGTGAGAGAGGGTGGAGAATGTTTGGACATTATTTAACTATCATTCTTCATACGAATCTAATAATAAGTGTTCGGTTCGTCGTCTCTAATTCACCAAACCTTCTGAAGATCTGTTCTAACTCAGGTGACTGAAATTGTCATTATAATCATAGAATACACTGTGAAACCGAGTTGATATTACATATTAATTAATTACTTTTGATTATTACTGTAAACTTTATTTTCTTTCTTTCTCCTTTCTTTCTCCTTTCTTTCCAATCCATTCCCTTTTATTTATACCGCATTGCAGTGCAGGGACCAGCTCTATAGAACATGGGACTCGAAGGAAGCTCTACTCCTACTCCTTTTCGTCCCATAACAATAGATGGCTAGTGTACCAATATGTCAGTTTTGTCGGCGACTCAGCGGAATACAAACATCGAGACCACTGCCCGCCCCACCCCCTTTTACCGTAGTCACCACAGTACATATTTTTCATGATTACAATTAAGACGTTTTGGTCGTTCTTTGCTACGTATACCCTTACCTTACACCCTTTTCCTTATTGTATCTTTACTACTGCTGCTGCTGCTGCTACTACTACTACTACTACTACTACTACTACTACTACTACTACTACTACTACTACTA
>JARFNW010185578.1:0-16732 GCA_031763155.1 Dirona albolineata
CATCACCAACCCCCCCCCCCCCCCCCCCAAAAAAAAAAACCAACAAAACAAACAAAAGCCAAAACAAATCAAACAAACCCCAAACCTATGCGCTTTTATTTTAAGGTTCTTAACTTTTCTGAAATGAAAAAAAATTACACTGAACTTTCCAGCTGTTATTATGTATTCATGGTGTATGTTTGGTGGAACTGTTTTTAAAATTATTTCCTGATCTTTGAAAATACGTTTGATAATATTTTCAAATGTTATAATGAAACAATTCTTCAAATATTTAATTCTTTTTCATTCGTCATTTGCATATATACACATATTGATATATAGGTGTTTTTTATTTAATTTGATACATATTAATTCTATGGCATGGTGATATTGTGCAGTGTTATGGAAGCATTTTTGTGGAAATGGATTTTTTTTCGTAATTAATTACCCTTTTACATTTTTCTATCCCTTTTTTCTTGTACACTAACAGTAATATTTATTCTGATTTGGAAAATACTTAATTTGAAAGCATGTATCTCTATTATCTGAGTAAATTACATGAGATAATAAAAAAAGGGCATAGCAATGTCAGTAATTCATCTGTATCTGTAAAGCATATTTTTCTGACATGTATATCGGTAATGTAATGCCAGGGTATGGACGGATTAGAATTAACAATCCTTTTTACTTTGACTATATGTAATGTAAAGACATATAACAGTATACTTCCAACAAGGAGTCTAGTTCTCATTTTAGTCTTTAGCTTAATGCAGTTTTAGACACTGTAAAGTCATAGAAAAGATAGCTCCTCCTTATTCAAGTCCATCTGTACTAAGATTTGGGCGACAGAACCTTGAAAACAATGCCCTGAAACCTGTCAGACTGAAGATTCGAACCGGGGACCTCATTGTTTCAAAGCAAGTGCATTGATCACTATACTAGAGATGCGGCCTCTAACAAATGCAACCCAATCTGTATGCTTGCAGTAAATTTTGCAATTCTTAGCCCCCAAACCTGCTGTACCTTTGTATCTATCATTGGCATTTAACTGTTTAAAAAAAATGTGAGTCACTCTACAAAGAAATATGACTTTGGTAAAGAAAGAATTAAGGATATGGATACCATTTAGTTCAGACAAAATTGTGGTTTTTATTCTAGGAGTTAGATGCTGAAAACCAGGATGTAAGTACACTGAAATCATATTTACTTTGATCGCCAAGGCTCATGCATTTTTCTTTGCTTTTAGTCAACATCACTTGCTTTATATTTTTTTCCAAATATTTATTTACTCTATTCGCTTGAGTTTTTCGGAATGCTATATATATCATAGCCCAGGTCTATTCAATTGGAGGTCCTGAGGCCAACTGCTGATCTAGTGATTCTAAAACGAAAAAAATTTGACCCTTATTGCTTTGTGTCATGTCTTCATAGATAGAAAACATTTGCACGATGGACTGTTGACCTTGACCTCTGGACACTTAACTTCTTAAAAGATATAACTGAATAGCCCTGCTATGGAGTGATCACTACCTAAGCATAAAGAAAGACACTGGGAGTGTTGCTATGCTTAGATGAATAAACTTCAGCCTTGCATGATATCATTAAAAACATTTATTTCTCTTACACTTCTTCAACCTGTTTCTTAACTTCCTCCTTTTTTTTTTTGTTGCCATCTCTTCTAATTGTATACAATTTGTCTTGTGACTCGTCCAATTGAGTTAGAAGTGGTAATTTTGGCGTGGGTAGTCATTGGTATAATGTAAAAGCTAATATTTCCATTTTTTAGTGGCCAAAAAGAATTGAAGCTAGTGTAATTGTGTGGTGAGGTATACATGCAAAGTAATCTAGTGTAGTCGACAGCAGAGAATAAAACAAAACGTCTGCCTACATGGATAACATTGATATTAATGATGAACAAAAACCAAAAATAACATGGGTGTCAAAAACGTATTCACTACTCTCACAAGATCATTGGGTGTGTTGTGATTACATGAGTATGTGTGTCTTTGTGTGTCTTCCAGCATGTGTGTATGTGTATGCTACAACAGTCAGTCGATATTTGACATGGGAAAAAAATAATTCTGGGTTCTTTCTCGTAACTAGAAACCCTGACTTGTGACACCTTTGGTCAGGTCGTGAGACATTTATTTCTATTGTTATTACTCACCTCTTTCTTCTCCTTCTTCTGCTTTCTATCTGCTATTGTTGCCTACTATGTTCTCCATTTGCTCTAAATTTTGTTTAAATGAAAAATTATTTAGAAATTTGATGGGAGCTAGATTAGATGCTTTAGCATCATATAACATCTTGTCATGCCTCTTGCGCTAGAATTCAACATACTAAGCACTGAGATTACATTATCGAAACCGTGAATCTCATTAATGATATTAAAACATAATTACTGTATATTAGTTAAGCTCTTAGGTTGCAATCAACCTCATTTGTCTTTATTTCTCTCATATCATCATTCTGCCTATATGGATATAATCCTAAACTGTCCCTTTGAACAGTAGGTAATATAGTGCTCATACATCGACTTTCTCTCATAAAGACATAATTTCAATGCTTCAGCTTTGTCATCATTGAATCAGGAAAACGCTGTGGTTACTATAGAAAGAAATGTCAATTTTATTTTACTATAATATTCTAAAATGATATTTAAGACTTTTTTTTTCTTTTTTTTTCAAAGGTGAGTTTTGCAACTAAATATGACCAACAAAATTGAAGGGTCTAATAATATGTATTCCTTTTCAATGAACGCTTTTTGAATGAACGGGGTGTGATAGTCCTTTCAATTTTTAATGCAAGGGAATTGATACCAATGCTTGGAATTTTGATTCCTGCAAAAAATCAAAACATTTGGGATACACTGTATTTGTTCTAATTGACACGTTGGCTGCTTGAAAATGCAGTTAGGGGGCACGTCAATTAGAGTCTTAATATTGGTAATTCACCAATAAGCACCGCTTTTGAACCTGAACCATAAAATTATGGATCAGGTGATTGGATGTCTATCTTTTTGGTTTTTTTGCTTGGCATGATTTAAAGTTTTTGTTAAATACTTTATTAATTGTTTTTTTTCGTATTTAGTTATTGACTAACCACAGATCTATCATTGTGTCACTGTTTGTTTTGCATGCAGCAAAGTAAAAAGAAAAAGTAGGGGTGGAGTGGGGGTGGGGGAGGGGAATGTTTATTAAAGCAGGTGCGACAATTAGAACCAATACAGTAATGTACAAAGCCAAAGCATTATCTGTATTCTTAGACTTCATTTTTCATTTCGATGAAAGAAAACGCTTATTGGCTTAAAACATAGCGGATGGCTCACTTTGAAGTAATTGGGTGTTGTGTGCTCAAATGTTGACATTCAAAGATGCTCAAGCCAGCTATCTCTGCAGAAGCAAAAAAAAAAATGGAGAAAAGCATGACAAATTGAACTGACTGACATAATTTGTTGATATGTCGGTCAATTAAAATTACCTTTATTTGATGAATGGCATTGCATTTCACTACAACTGTGAGCTTATCATGAAGAAATGATGGAATTTTTCTTTTTTCATCCAGACATCCGACATACAATACAATAAAAGTAATAGGAAATAGATAAATGAGAATTTATGTACATTGTAGATACTATTTTCCAAGCCTCCAAAGAGGTCACTATGGGAATATAATATAACATACACACATTTGATTTCTGCTTTTATTCCAATATAGAATGCATTGCACATTAGTTCAAAAGTTGATTTTTGATCTTACTGATTTGTCAAGCGTTTTTTTTTAAATTTTTATCTCAGTCTCAAATGAAAGAATCACCCTTTTTTTACAACTTGATTCTGCCTTTTTCAAATCACCAAAATTTATTTCAGTTGATCCAAAACACCCTCCTTGTTTAAGTCTTCTGTCACATACCATCTATCCACATCTTTGTCATTTCTTCACACCACTCTGACCTGCTTATCACCTCTTCTCTGTACCAAACCTATCAAATACCTATTGCAATATCAACCATCACATTTTATCATAATATGCACTCAACTATTATAGTATAGAATTCTGAAACACGCTTTTCTCAAGTTGATCCTGCTGTATTCATTTCTCTTTTATCTCTCCAAAACAATTGGGACGTAGACAACTAGATGATTGATGATGGTTTTGATATAATATCAATAGTTGTCTTTTTTTCCCTGCACACAGTGAATTATATATTGCCCTAATAAAAGGAATCAAACAAAATGCCTGCAGTGATGCTTAACTTATTATTTGATTGCTTTATTCACAATTTAGAATGAAGTTATTGATCTCTTTGTGTATGCTTTTTTCTTTTTACTTTGACATAAGAGACACTCATGACGTAAGATGTCTGATTTTTTCATGAAGTCCTATTCTACTATATAAGTCTGTGGTATAAAATTCGTGGAAAAATTATACCTTAAAGCAATGTGTTTCCTTGTAAATAAGAATAACAACAAAACAATAATTAAATCAAATATTTATTGAGCCTTTCAAGCTAAGGTATTTACCTTATTATCAGATTGTTTTATGAATGTATTCTCATCAACTATGAGTAAATTTTTAAGCCTGCATGTATGATGTTACCATTGATGTAAAACGTTAATAACCTTTCAGTGTAATACCCTTTTTGATATTGTAATGTCATATTGTGTGAGGATCGTTATTTTTAAGGCCCATCTGTTACGTGGGGCTATGGAACAAATCCTTGAAATCTCTCAGGTCCCAACGAGGCCCACCCAGCTGGGATTTGAACCCATCATGACTGCGTCAAGACGATAGTGTTAACCACAATGCTAGGGCGGCTCCTTCAATTGACATAATTTCTTGTGGCAAAATGATTTTTGTAATCAGCAATTTGTTTATCCCTATTTCAGCTCTTGAAGAATATTGAAGAAGACTTAAAACCTAAGAAGTCTGTTGGGTTTCAAAAGATGCAGAAACTGAAAATGAATATAGCAATGGCAAAGGTAATGATATTCAAATATCAACCCCCTCATCCTCCTTCTCACCATCATCAATCATTGTCGTAGTCATCGATGCCGTCATCGTCGTCATCATCATCATTATCACCACCATCATCACTACCATCATTATCATGACCACTATCACCATCAGTAACACTATACCATCATTCAATTATAATTTTCATGAACATTTTACTGCAGAATAATTGTTATATATATATATAATACCATACTATGTGTGTTTATGCTGTATACTTTAAAGTCACAAAAATGAACCTTATTGAACAGGAAAGATTCATCTCATCTTATTGCATCTTATCTCTTGATCATAATTGTCATCATCATCTGCATTATTGTCAGCGTTACCACTGCGTCTAATTTGGTTGCATTTGAAATGTCTTCAATCAGACTGTCAAGCAGGCTGGTGAGGATTCAAGAAAACAAGTACGAGAGCACGCAGAGTTTCCCAAAATTGACGTGGTTCACCTTTTCCCAGGAGCCATGACGCCTCTGGAGGTAGCTCTAGACTTTTAGAAATGATCAAATCTTAATATGTTATTAGATAAGTGGAAAGAGATTGAATAAGTTGCATGACATTGAAAACAATAGCCATAACAACAAGAAAAGGAATTGTTTGATTGCATGTTGTTGTTGTTTTTTTTTTGGGGGGGGGGGGGGAGTTTGTATGGTTAAATATTAATAATCAACATTGTTATGTCCATGTTTTGCTGGAATGTGGTAAAGTGACATGTTGATTTAACAGAGTGAGAAGTAAAATGAGGATCTACCAACACACTATATAAATCATGTATATTGAAATGCCATGGAAAGTATTTAATTGACATTTTCCTTTTCCAGCTTCTTGGTGACTTTGAAAATGGAATATGGCAAGGTGGTTTGCTTGGGAAGATTGTACATGACTCCTACTTCATGTGGTTGGCGACCAAATCCTTCATTGAAAATCACAAGCACACAGACAAGAAGAAAGACAAGACACCTGTCGAGCTGCCGTCCATACTCCAAAGATGGCTGGTTCTGGACGGAGATCTTGATCCGTCATGGACAGAGGGCGTAAAAACATTGCTGGATGACGATCGACGACTGTCTGTTGGGAATGGAGAGGGCATTCTACTCAAAGGTCTGCTGTATATTTGTTTACTGTTTATTTTGGTATTTTAATCTTTCATCAAAGCACTGCCCGCGACTTACTTTCCATCACAGTAGCTGCGCACTTATGGATCCATTCTATGTAGCATTACTGGTGTGAATTATGTGTAAAAATTATAGTCAGACATCTTCATTATAAGCTATTTTTTAGAGTTCATGATTATTGTTTTGCTTTTATACATCAAAGATACGTTAAAGACTGCCAAGTATAAATGTATGTTGTTTCATTTGCAAATGTTAAGATTTAAGTCTTGGAGCTGTTAATCCCCTCTTGTTTTTCTCCATTGCTTCATTATGTGGCTTACAACTTCTTCAGATCCTAGTTCTCTTATTTATTGTCATCCTTTTATTCTTTGGAACCTTGTTTATTATTTTGATGTTATGTTCATGAGTCAGGTTTCTTTTAAAACACCCCAAAATTATCTGCAACAGATAAACTGTATGTTTTTTTCACTAGTAAAGAATCTTTCCCAAGGACTCAACATTGATAACTTCTGCCAGGATGCGAACCTGGGATCTCACAATCTTAAGGTCGGTGTCTCGACGCAACATATAAGCTTAGAGCTCACCCTTGTCTTTCCTCCAATTGGCTTGTCTTGATTTTAAAAAAATGAAGTGGATCAATTTATTGCTTTAATCTGCAGATTCCACAAATGTCATCTTTGAGACACCCGATCTGAAATCAGCATCACCATCATCCATCGCCCGGTGCACTGTCATTCACTGCGGCCAGGACACAATGAACTGGTCTGCTCTCTTTTTCAACTGGAAGCAAACTGCCGCAACAAAATGGCTGATCACGGCAATGGGGTAAATGAAGTGTTTTGAAAAGTTCATAGAGCATAACATTATTGGTAGTACGCCATATTATGTATTATTTTAATTTATTGTTGTTATTGTTATTATTATTGTTATTATTATAATTGTTATTATTATTATTATTATTATTATTATTATTATTATTATTATTATTATTGTTATTATTAATATTATTATTGTTGTTGTTGTTATTATTATTATTGATATTGTATTATTATTGTCATTATTATTATTATTATTATCAATATTGTATTATTATTGTTGTTGTTGCTATTATAATTTTTATCATCGTGAGGTTTTTTTTTAATTGTCTATGAGCAGCAGAGAATATTTGTATGATGATCTGCTCAACTCAGTGAACAAAGTATTGTTTGACAATGCCCCCAGAATATATTTTAGCTATCATACCTACTGATACTGAGTCATAGATTTATTGGTTCTATTTTTTCCCCCGCTAAAGTGTTTTAATATATGAGCTCTTTATTGATTGTGGGTTTTTAGAGTTCAAAATAATAATCTTGTGTCCATGCTATGTTTTATAATATTTGTTTCATCAGCGGAAATGATTACACTCACGTGTTTGGACCAAATGCATTTGAGGGAACACTAACACCATACATTGCCAACTGTTTCAAGTCTGATGTGAAAAAGTGCATATTGGATGGAGAGATGCTCGGCTATCATGCAGCTTCTAAAACATTTGGTATGTGTGGCCGCTTGGGGAGGATAGTTTTCTTGGAATAAAGAATAACGATATTGAAACTGAATACTGTTTGACTACAATTTAAATTATTTGTTTATAAACCTTTTCTGAAGATAAAAGAGAATATTAGAGCTCTCCATGCTCCACAAAAACCCTTTTTAATTTGACATTATTGTGAGAGTATGAAAGGCAGCATCTCCCGTTTAAAGTCCATCTGTGAAGAGCTAATCCCATTTTAGCCTCTCTACTGTATAATGGGAGCTACGGTGGCTGGGGGGACCAGACACTGCAATCACACGCAAACAGTGCTTGTTTGAGACTCAGTTTCAACGCTATGTTGTTACCCTTAGGTCAGATGCTTGACCTCAATTTCCTCTCTCAACCCCAGGAATAAGTTTACAGTTGAGGAAGTAAAAGTAAAAGCGTCTCATCTGGAGGGTGACAAACCATCTGTTATCCACTTCATGCTACAGAAACAGGGATAAGCCCCAGTGCTATAAGCCAAAAGGCTCTGTAGGACTTGCTTTGTTGTGTAAGTCCCAGGTCTGGCAACTTGTGACATGTTTAGATTAACGTTTTATTCTATTTGGCTTTCGGCTTTTGCTGAATAAGACTGCTACTTTTTTATGTTTGTGAATTATAAAATGTACCATAATCTCTTTAACAATGGATGTTGATTTACTTGAAAAAATAATTTAGCTCAAATGTGACATAGAAGTCCTTGGCAAACATTTGTTAAATGTTCTTGTCTGCTTATCCTTCTCTAGGCACAAAGGGAGAGCAATTTGACATAAAGTCCAAAGACTGTGAGGACAGAACTGGTTATCGTCCTTGCATTCAGGTAACTGGAGTCGTTTCATATATATATATATACAGGAGGAAATAATTTATTTTTTCTTGTTTGGCTTGAAAAGATATCAACCTTTTATTATTAATCATTTTCCACAATGTTAAAAAGCTCTTTCCATATTTTACCCTTTGACTCAGGTATTTGATGTCCTTTTGTTGAATGACCGAGTGTTGACCAACACCTATCTCAAGGAACGACTGCCTTTGTTGGAAAGCGTTTTCAATGTAGCAGAAGGAAGAATCATGCATTCAGAACACAGCATGGCTATGACAAAGTTAGTGCATTCTTCATTGTTATATTTAAAAAAAAACAAAAACAAAAAAAACTTTAGGGATAAAGCAAAGTATTAGTCCTTGAAGCTGATGAACATAATCTATATTCTCACTCAAGTCAACATAGCTTCGGAAGGTCATCATCACTATTGTATTAGCATTATAAAGATGTCTGATCAGCACTCTGGTGAAAATCAAGTGATAAGTGGAAATTATGTTTTAGCCAGAGGAGGTATAAAGAAGTTTGACTGCATCAGTTTTTTATTTTCACTCTCTGAGTAAAGAATAATGTGGTTATGAATTCAATTTTTTTCTTCTTCTTGTCAATGATAAGAATAAATGTTAGATAAGCCTGCTTTGAAAATAAGGGTATGAGATTTGTTTTGTTAGAGTAATTTTTATGACATTTTGAAGTGAGTATGAAGAGGAAATATTTTGCTCAGGGGGCTGTTGATTATAGATTTATTATTTATTATAGAGTGAAAGTTAAATTGATAACATTGTCTTGTAGCCAGGACTGTGCAGATGCTTTGAATCACGCCATTGACAACAAAGAGGAAGGAATCATGGTGAAGGCAGCTGAGAGTGTGTACAGACCCAACACAAGGAAAGGTGGGTAAATAAACTAAGAAACAACCTTTTTTGAAGTTTTAGATATATATATGTTATTACATAATGAATAATGGACAATGAAAACGCATGTCGTTAAGAGCCTGTGACATATTGCAGATTATTTTCCCAATTGAGATCTGATACCAAATTAAACTCCTGAGGCTAATATGGCGATTGAGAGGAGGCCTATTGCCCAACAAGAGCACATGTGTATTGTCTAAAGTGTGATACATTATGTTATTAGTCCACTGAAAATGAAGTCCTGTGAAACCAAGAGTTGTAGACTCTGTTCCATTATACATTCCTTGAACTTAGCATGTATATACAGCGAGTTCCACTTTTTAAGTCAATTTTTATATTATTTTCTGTTCATGTCAAAAAGTTTTCTTATTCTTGATATTCTGGTTGAATTAGTTTTTGGTTAAGTCAATCTTTATTCATATCTCAGGGCTTTATCAACTTAACAGGAATGCATTGTATAATAGAAGCAAAGATACAATACCTGCTACGTTGATGATCGTAACATAACATGTAAGAATGAATGTGGCACATGCACTGACATTGAACAATTAGCTGTAGAATAGCAGGAATGTAATACATTGTCAGAAAAGGACAATAGACAAGAACAGAAAAGCAGAGACTGCTGACAGTGGAAATCTAACCCACGGTGGCCGATTTGCTCGATAGTAGAGTGTCTGGCTGCTATTGTTGGCAAGGTAGTGGGTGATGTTGTAGGCATGGGTTGGACTCTAACTGCCTGCTCTCCCGTAATTTTTTCCGTTCTTGTCAAATTGCCTCTTCCTGGCACTGAATTACTTTGTCACTATTTTTCGATTGTTTAACATGATAATATAGAACAAATGTTTTTAATCGTAGAATTTCACAATTTATTTGGCAATGTATGTTTTGCTTTGGTTTGCTTGAATTGACTTTGTTGCATTTCATTTCACCAATTCCAGGTGGTTGGTTCAAGATCAAACCGGAGTATGTTGGAGGCCTGATGGATGAGTTGGACCTCCTGATTGTGGGAGGCTACTTTGGTATGGGTCATCGGGGGGGAATTGTGTCACATTTCCTGTGTGCCGTGGCCCTTCCACCTGAGGAGGGAAATAAGCCAAGCGTCTTTCATTCATTTTGCAAGGTGCGTGGGTAGTAGCTGGATGTTTTGCCTGCTCCCTAATTATTCTCCGTCTTATGGCTTATGTCTATAATCAATCAATTTTAATAATTACTGTAGTAGGTTGGGTGTAACCAGATTGTTTTACATGAAAAGAACTAAATTTCCTTCTTTTTCTTTCTTTTTTTTTTCTTTTTCTTCTTTCAATACACCATGGAGACAAAGAGGAGGAAGGGGGGGGGGGGGGAGTGTTCATGGATGAAGAAGAAGAAAGTTGAAGAAAATATAACTCGTATAATTATAATGAAAACAAATAATATTACAAATTTAAAAAGTACCTTGAAATACCATAATTGTCGATTTTAGTTTTAGATATTAATCTCACAGTTTTCTAATTCATTGTTGTGGTTTCTGGAGTTAACAGAATAAGAACATGGGATTTAACTTCTTTTAAAAATATTTCAACTGTAATAGTAATAATCAATATAGTAAGCTGAACTGTTTAATAGTTACCACATTGTTGATCTACAGGTGGGTTCTGGCTACACCAAGAAACAGTTGAAGGATTTTAATGAGCAGATGGCCTCACACTGGCAGATTTACGACAAACGGAATCCACCCCATCATCTGGAGCTGGCGTCGGGATTCAAGGAAAAACCTGATTTGTGGATTCCCCCTGACAAGTCTTGTCTCATGCAGGTTATATATATCTGTTTTGACGTTCTTTCTACATTTCTTCTGCTATTAATAATAATAATAATAATGATAATAATAATAATAATAATAATAATAATAATAATAATGGTAATAATATATTTATATTGCGCTTGTGACTGTCCGGTCCACACGTTTGCTCAGTAGCGCTCAACAATACAATGGTAAAAAAGTTACAGACAATTATACAATTTTCATTTTATGTATCTTTGTTCTAATTACGGTGTTAGACAGTAAATCACATTGAGGCCGCCTCCTATTAAACTGCCATTCCCACACACATCCTGTTTTTTTTTCTTTTTGTCTTAGTACATAAGAGGCAGTATACAAAAATAGTGTTTTAACTCCTTATACCGCCATCCACCAACTGTTTGGCCTTTACATTCTATACATAAGCAAAAAGAATAATACTTTTAACACTGCCAGTGTTTATCATCAGCAGTTGCAGTTGCAGTTGTCAAGGTATTTCCTCAACAAAGTGAGAGATCATGAGGTTCAGAACTCACACAGACACACAATCAGTCAACGGAGAGACCATCGATCAATCTTTTTCATCCTGTGTCTGCATGTTATACATGTACCGTGTTACCCCCATTAAGTTAATGTGGAATAAATACTGTTGTTTAATACTTTTTACATGGTTTTTTTTTCTTCTCAGATCAAAGCTGCTGAAATAATAGAAAGTGACCGCTATAAAACTGGATGCACGCTGCGATTTCCTCGCGTGGAGGTTATCAGAGATGACAAGCCGTGGCATGATTGCATGACAGTCACTGATATTGAAGACCTTAGACAGGTGAAAAAGATTAATGATTTAATTTTTATTTTTATTGTATTGAAAACAACAAATTTCTTTGAAATTTGAATAGTTGTTTGTTTGTTTATCGAGTCCCCTTCATACCACAATAAGCAGTGTAGGGGCCAGCCATATGTCAAGCTCTGAAGAGTGCACATGACAAATGGAACTGAATCCAAATGTCAATGAGGACTTACACCACTCATCACCTAACACATTTTGAATAGTATTGGAGTAATTTACATATTGTTATTTTTGAATGGCCAATATATTATAGCAATGTTGAAGACAATAAATGAAAGTTTTGTATATAAAAACAATTGAGTAAAAAAAAAGTATCATTATTGAATATAGATTATTGACAAATGATTGGTGTCAACGACGATTAATCCTCTACTGTGAGGAGAGTGAAAATTATTTCTATTCAATGGTTTTTTAAAACTGCATTTTAATTTTCAACCTGAAGAAATCTGGAGGAAAGTTGGCTGGGTCACGGTATGAATTGGGTGAAATGGAAGGACCTTCTAAGAAGAAGAGAAAAGTGGTCTCTCGAGTCATCCGGCCCACCCTCATGCAACAGTTCAAAGGGGCTGATGTGTCAAAAGTTACTAAGGTAAAGTTTAGATTGCAAACGGGCACTTATCCCTATAGGCTGTAAAATGTTAAAAGGAAATTTTGTGAGGGTCTTGAACATTACATACATTTCCATCATTTAATCTGTCAAGCCAAAGGCTTAAAACTTTTGAAAGAAAAATGAAAATGATTTATTATCAAATACGATGATAAAGACAAGGCTAAAAGTGTTGAAGTCTTAGGTTCTATTTGTTATATTTTCATTCAAGTCTGTTTGCCTTTTTTCATGTGTTTTTGGTTTTATTTGTTCCTTCTAGCTTTCACAAGCACTGGAAGACAAAGAGTTTTGTGTCGTCAACGGTCCCTCCTCTTATCCAAAGCAAGAGCTTGAAAAGAAAATTGCTGAGTTTGGAGGGACGGTCGTTCAAAACCCAGATGCTTCCACCCTGTGTGTCGTTGTGGAGAAAACAAATGTGCGAGTCAACAATCTCATCAACAGGGACAAATATGACATAGTGAAAGCCGAGTGGTTGTGTCACATTCTTGACGCAGGTCATTGGATCCCTTGGTAATTCATAGTAAAATGATAAGATGTTAAAGGACTATATTATTGCAATTACAGATTGATCTCATTCAAATACTTGCAATCAATCAGGAGCTGGTTTATTTTGAGCGAGGGATCCAAACACATTTCAGTGACACATTAGTTGTTGATTTGTGAATTGAATACGGTGCAAGCTGGTAATTGGGACGCCGCTTTATTGTAACAATGCCTCTTGGATATAATTTTTTGCTATATAATTTATTCAGGTTAATCTGAAACAACCACCGCTTATTCGGAGCGAAAAATCATGTAGGTTGATGATTCAAAACTCAGATTCCGAGGCAAATTTGTAGTACAGACAATCAGCATTTATAACTCGGGGTGCAGAGGTGCATACATTTGTCATCATATTTGTGCTTGTTTTAGGTCCCCAAGTGACATGATCCATACCACAGCAGCAACCAGAAAAGGTTTTGAAGTGGACTTTGATGAATTCGGAGACAGCTATACTTGTGATGTTTCAGAAGTCAATCTGAGAGATATCTTCTCAAGAATGGTTAGTCTAAGAGGATAGTTTTGTGAACATTATCCATTTTGATTTTAAATCAACCGAGGTCACTTCTACCTAAAAAGACAAGACCTCCAGTTGCGTGAAAGACTCTCATAATCACAAACTCAATGGTCTGGTCATTTTGTCCAGATACCATGGACAGATATATGTTTTCAACCCTTTTTTCAACTCTTTTGTACTCATATTCTTAATAATGTTTCTACCTAAATAATGATTTGAAACCTTTTGATTATTTCAAATGAATTTTAGAGCCTACAATTTATTGTTCACTCTCTCTGTTTTTTAATTCTACAACTACAAGTTCAAAAGAATGACCAATAATGTATGTTAGAAAATGTGTTTCTTTAGTCTGGTATTATAATTTTTTTCCTTCCTATTTCCAACCTGTCAGCCTCAGGTAGAGCAAGTTCCCCAAGATGTAATAGCAAGTATTGAAGAAGAGTACTTTCCAGATGAGTCACCATATGGACTCTTCAGAACCTGTAGGTCAGTAAAAATTTGCACAACAAACATTAGGGCATAGACACTCTAAAGGATCTGGGCTAATTCTATCTATAAGATATGAGTGTGATTTTTTTTATTTTTTTTTTATGGATTGATTTTTGAAAATGGCATTTATTTTAAGATTTGTTACTTTAAATTGTTACTTTAATGTTTTATTTGTTTTTTGCTTCACATTTTTCCCCAAAAACCTGTATATTATTATATTGATGGTATACCTCCCACACGTCTCTGGACTATCGGAACTCATTATTATTATTCCAGTAGACAGACTGATAGTGGGATAATGTAACAGTGCCAGTGAGAGACAAGAACAGAAAATAGAAAAAAGATTTCTGTCGACCGGGGGAAACGAACTCATGCCTGCCACGGCAACTCCGCCTCGCCGTAAACAGAAAACAGCCCACTACCTCTGGACTAATCCGCAAAACTATACATACAGTAGTAATTCACATCAGATATCTTTATGAGAGTGTAATCATATGGAGATTTGGAATTTTCATGAACCAAACCTTTTTATTCATCAGTTCCATGTGTTCTTGATGAAATCAGGAAAGACTTGAAAAGCTGTGTTAAATTAGTCATCATTTTCATATGAGCGTCATGACTAGACAAAATGATCCAGATGTATTGATTTGATGATCCAGTCCAGAAAAATAATTTTTTTTATAGTCTGTAAACTATCATCCATATAAAGTGACTGAAAATATCTTTTTTTTTACACAGAATATATATGGATAAAACTCTTGCACTGAATGATCCAACCACTGGTATTCCAAACTGCCCTCTGGAGTTGCTAGAGCTAGAACTTCGATTCTTTGGGGCTACCACGGTGGACGTTTTGGATGATCAAGTATCTCATGTGTTTTTGGATGAAGGGTATGTTATCAATGTTTTATATTAATTCACTATCTCTGTCTTTCTGCCCCCTGTACCTCTCTATTTCATTCCTTTCAATGTGTTGGGTTTTTTTTCATTTAAGGTCACTGGTTTTATTTGCTAATATGTTTTGTCTTTTTTTAATCTTTTTTTTTTCTTACTAATATGCGTAAGGAGCTATAAACACACCTATCTATTTCTTCTTATAGTTAGTATATAAAGTAAATATAAACACACCTATCTATTTCTTCTTATAGTTAGTATATAAAGTAAGTCCTTTAGAGCCTTGAGGTCCATGGAGCCGGTGTTTATCCTGGTTTCCCTAGCATGAAGCAGACAGAGTGACAATATTATGTCACCCTTCTGGATAGGGCGCTGGTCTGTCGTAGATTACTTCTTCCCCAGTTGTAAGCTGACTGATAGCCATTTCAAAACCTGGGTCGAGTGGAGTTATGTTTCTTGCCCAAGAAAAACAAGGTGACTGGAGTATGATTTAAACCCACGACCTTTGGCCGAGTTTGCTGTCTTGATCATTCAGCCACCGCTCCTCCTGTCTGCATATGGATGCGTTTAATCATCCACGTTTTGATGCATGAATTAGTCTTCATTGATCTCTTTCGTTTCAGCCTCAACCATCCTCCTCAAATCGATTCAACTTCCTTCACCCTCTCTGTTCTTAATTTTTTGCTTCCTTATGACTTTCTAATCCTCTCATCTCCCTGAGAGGGATAAGACCCCCGTCCCTCCCACACGCACACACACACACACACACACACACAAGCACAGGTAACTGCTTCAAACTTTCTCCTGTCCATGGAAAATCTTCACCATTGCTTTAATGCACTGCCTAAGGTTGAACATGGAGTTTGCCCCTACGCTGCTTTGCAGTTTACACTATTTTGAGTAACAGAACACAATGACCACATTTATGATTATGTTTATCATTGTTTAATTTCTCTTTCACTATTCCCCAGAGACTTGTCACGTTTGACTCAACTAAAAGCAGTGAGACGATCAAAATTGAAAAAATTCCACATTGTATCAGAGAAATGGATGAGAGCTTGTCTGGAAGAGGGTGTGTTGTGTCAAGAAAGGCTATATGACATTAATGAATCTTAAACTTTATATATTTTATTATAACAATCTACTTGAACGGCCGTTTGTAAACAATTTAACAACATTTAGTGAAGCAAAATTGTTTTATTTTTAAAGCTTGAATAAAGATTGAAGTAAAAATCCAATGTTGAGGTATGATTTTGCTATTATTTTTGTTTCAGCAAGCAATCTTGTACGCAATGCAGACAATTATAAAATTGTAATTGATTATTTGATGGTGACGCTAAAATATTGGATGTAATTAGCATGATGTTATTTGATATGGAAGTATAAATTAATTATTTTTGCTTTGAGATGTCCAATGACTGAAAAATAAGTTCAGTTTTGAAGCCAAAAGTATCATCAAATTAGGATACTTTTTTTACATTTTATTATTGAAACGATTAGCCTATTGTTAGTTTGCACAAATTATTATTTTAAAACTCATTATGTTGAATCTTTTGAAACTATTATAAGTGTACATTAATAATAATAAATAATAATACATAACATTTATATTGCGCTTTCCATGCCGACTTAAGCCGGTTTGACATCTCAAAG
>JARFNW010185688.1:0-10650 GCA_031763155.1 Dirona albolineata
CCTTTCCACTGCCCACTTCATGGTCTTCACAGGTCATTGCTACTGGTTTATTTAGTGACATTGATAGCAGTTGTAAAACCATTAAATACATGTTGAAGGTCTCTTAGTTAGATAAGGTTGAACCAGATGTCAGGGGCAAGGGGAATTTTTTCATTGTTGAATGAAATGAATCCTCTTGGAAAGCTGGATTGATTATCTACCATAACACTAATGCATTTATATAGACCTATATATATATTTTTTTTAAAAATATATATTTTAAAAATCTCTTTCACAGTTTGCCTGTATTGTTTGTGAATAAGGGTGTTGACATATCTCCGGCGTACTAAAGGGCTGGCACCCAATCTACTGTCCCCTTTGACTACAAAGAAGAGGCCGAACAGAAAGCAGCATGCTTCGACTCCGGGCTCGCTCCACGAAGCTGCACCAGGTGGCCTCCTCGGCCCTAGCACGAGCCACCACAGCGACCTCTGTCCATGGAGGCTCCCTTTCTCTCAGTCTGCCCGATGTCAGACTCAAGTCTTCGCAAGCCCAACCCCAAAAAGATATAAAGCCCATTAAGAAACTTATGGTGGCCAACAGAGGTGAGCTTGTGTGCCCAGTAACGTGATAATCTTTTATAGGTCCTCTGTTGTTATGCTTAACATAATATATAATAATGTATAAATGTACATTTATATAGTGCTTATTCACGATCACCACCATGCTCTAAGCGCTTTTCAGCAGGACATTTTCCCCAGGAAAGCAATGGAACACTCAACACTTCATACGCCACATGCGCCAAGGACAACGTTGCTTACAACCGAGGAGACATCGGAATTTAACGTCCGTCTCCGAAATGTCTCTATATGTCTATGGGTATACAGCCAGAGCAAAGAGTTTTTAGTTTAACATTAACATGCTTTCCAGCATTGTTACTGTCCTGTCAAAGACTGCACCTTATTTAAAATCCATCTGCAGCAGGGCTTGTGGCTTGTGGTAATGAGCCAGAAAAAGTCTATGAGATCCTCCAGCTATTTATGCAGCGGCTGTCTCCCTTTAACATCATGAACCATAATATCACACAGAGTGATGAATTAAGTAGATCACATTTGTTGTTAGTTTTGATTGCAGTTTTTTTTTGTTTCTTTTTATACAAGTCCAGCAGTTGTAAAATTTACCATTTCATGATTCACATTTTCGTCAAACATGATTTTATGCTATCATAAGACAAATTCAGAGTGAATACATGCAGAACCCTGGTGGCTATACGTAAAACTGGGTATCCTGACCAAGAAACTTTTCTTTTTCTTTTTTTTTCTTTTCTTAAATCATTCTTTTGTTTTACAAATTTGAATTTGATAAAAAACGGGGTGAAAAAACCCCCCCAACCCAGTTTGCATGAACTATAATGCTTAAAAGGACTAAGCTATTACTTGCTTTTGACACTTTTCAGGGGAAATTGCCATCAGAGTCTTCCGAGCCTGTACAGAGATGGGTATTAGGACAGTGGCCATCTTTTCAGAACAAGATGTAAGCCAGATGCACCGTCAGAAGGCAGATGAATCTTATCTCATTGGAAAAGGCCTTGCTCCAGTTTCGGCTTACCTAAATATACCGGAAATCATCAACATTGCTGAGGTAAAGTAATACTGACATATAAAAAAAAAAGATTTCCAAATTAAGGAATGAAAAAAAAGTTAAATATAAATTGAAAAAAATAAATGAGTTGGGCCTCTCATTGATGCGAAAAATTGTATGCATATGAATTAATGGCAAAAATTTGAACTTTAACACTTTTTTGTTTTTGCTGTTCAGTGTTCAGAATTATTTTCTTGTGTTTTGAAATGAAAAATTTAATAAAAATTTTTTTTCTCATGGTAGGAAAATGGAGTGGATGCAATCCATCCTGGTTATGGATTTTTGTCGGAGAGAGCTGACTTTGCACAGGCCTGCGTGGATGCAAATATTCGGTTCATCGGGCCGAAACCCAACGTGGTCCATAAGATGGGAGACAAAGTAGAGGCAAGACAGGCAGCCATTGATGCAGGTCTGATATATACACCACATTGTATTTGTGTTCATGTTTCAAGGTTATGGGCGATTGAATTGTTCTCATAACGTCTATGTTTTGATCATTTGTAATTGAAGATGTTAAGTTAAAATAACCGATAATTCTATTGATCCCAGTGATGATTCCATGACAACTGGTCTCTTTTTTGGTTTCATGTAAGCGTAAAAATGCACTGAACACCCCGACAGCAATGATTGGGGAATGTTATGCGAGGATTTGACCATTTATATGTGTATGTTTCTACTATGCATCATTTTTTTTTCTCTCTCTCTCTCTTTTTTTATTTTTTTTATTTTGTTTTATTTTTTTTATTTTTTTTCCTGTCTTTGAATCCAGGAGTAACGGTAGTGCCTGGAACACCGGGCCCCGTTGAAAGTGCAGAAGCAGCCTTGGAGTTTTGTAAGAAACACCAACTTCCAGTCATCTTCAAGGCAGCATACGGTGGAGGAGGTAGAGGCATGAGGGTTGTTCGTCACCTGGATGTAAGGGAATATTAATAACAATGGCTTTTGTTTCAGATTTATGATTGAGGTGGGGATGGGAGAAGATCAGTTTTTGAAATTGTTAAAGTATGTTTATTTTCAATTTCCTAAAACAAAAAAAGTTACGATGAGTTTGAATGAAATGGAATTAAATGTGGAGAATAGTTGCTGAATTGATTGAACAGTTTGCAGATTTCGAGTGAGTATATAGATATATTAGTGTACAAAACGCATATATGTCACTTTGAGTAAACAAAGCATTGATATTATGTAACATGATGTTTCATTAGGAATGAAAGTTATCGATATTTTAATCTCTCTTTTTGTAATTTATAAATTACTGTCACAAAGTATTTACAGTACCCATTTTATAAAAGAGCTGTCATAAAGGATGAAGTAAGTAACAGCTATGTAAAATCTGAAAGGTTGCACTTGAATGAAATAGCAGCCTAAACTTGATACATTTTTGAAAATTACTCTTTTAAAGTATCGAAAAAACTTTTAAACTTGTAAATTCAGTGTGTAAAATATGTGAAAAAATTAATATTTCAAGGATAAAGGGGAAATATTTGAATCAACTGTTGGAAAGAAAGGATTTTTCCAAAGATTGTAGTGAATATAAGTGGTGTTTGATATAAAATGTCTCCCTTGACTTTTAGGATGTTGTGGAAAACTTCAACAGAGCTTATTCTGAAGCCTTGGCCGCATTTGGCAATGGTGCTTTGTTCATTGAGAAATTCATTGAAAGGCCAAGACATATTGAAGTACAGTTGCTGGGTAAGTCAACAACCGTCTCGTCCTAGGGCATTAAAAAAATCATATTCTAATTTTCATTCTTGAATCATTCACACATTTATTGTTGCTCTCTCCTCCTGTCAAAATTCGTTTGTAATTTGCTAGTCCTGAAAGATATAGATTGGATGGTAACAAAGAGGGAAGGAAACAGCCACAACAAGATTTTTTTAATGATGTTTTTATGACCTAACTTATTGCAGCTGACTTGATTTTATCATAAGAAGATACTTTTACATTGACTAGTCTGTTAAGAATAAATTAAAAGTTGTCATAAGTTTAGAGCCATCTACATAATTTAGAACTGACTGCTATATGTCTTTCATTGATTTTGTATTGAAATTTCCACCTTTGAATTGTCTGATGAAAACAAAAATAAAGCATTGCAATTTTTGAAAAATAGATGTCAGGAAAGGGGTGGGTGTTTATAGGTCAATCAATTGACTGACTGATTCCTACGACCAGCGAGGTTGAAGGCCGGTGTTTGATTACGGCTGTCATTCGTTCTCCTGTTCTTCGCTATTGTCTGTTTTTCTGGTGCTACATTAGGTCCCCCACCTCTTTATCGCCATTGGTCATTCCACATTCGTGCTTGTAATCTTTTGTGTTGTCCACAGGTGACAAAACGGGTAATACCATTCATCTGTATGAAAGAGATTGTTCGGTCCAGAGGAGACATCAGAAAGTGATTGAAATCGCCCCTGCCCCTCATTTTGAGCCGGCTCTCCGTGACAAAATCACAGGGGATGCCGTCAGGCTGGCAAAGCATGTCGGATACGAAAATGCTGGCACTGCGGAGTTTTTGGTGGACAAAAACGGGGATTATTTCTTCATTGAAGTGAACGCTAGGCTGCAAGTGGAACATACTGTTACAGAGGAGGTTACAGGGTAAGCCGCTTGTGTGAATGTGTGTGTTATTGAGGGAAAAGATGTAAAAAATACCTCATGATTTGTTTGGAGTAATAACATTTTGTTAAGAAAGATAAAGATTTATGGTATGTTAATCGTCCGTAGTTAAATCCTCAACAGACTTAAATAGATGGGGATACATATATAAATCCTGATTTAATCACATCCAATGTACTAAGAAGACGAATGCTGGAAACAAAAACAGATTATGAGTAAATTAGTTGATGCAAAGAAAAGGAGTTATGATGTTATGATAGTTGGGACTTGGAGGAGTAAAGTCATTCATTGCAATTGGACCCAACACCAAAAGTTATATTAAGAATTGATAAAGAAAGAAAAGTATGAAACTATTTAGATGTTGTATTTTTTCAGTGTTGATTTAGTCCAGTCCCAAATCAAGATTGCCGAGGGTCACACACTGGAAGACCTGGGCCTGCAACAGGACAAGATCAAACTCAACGGCTGTGCCATACAGTGTAGAATGACCACTGAGGATCCGGCCAGAAATTTCCAGCCCGACACAGGCAGGATTGAGGTCAGTCTTGACATTTAATCTTGTTCCTTGAGTCTTTAGATTGTTTAATTTCAATGCTTTCTACAATAAAGGAGTAAGCAGTGCCAGCATTTGCAATCCTGTTTCCATAGACAAAGGGACATAATTCTAATTTGACAATGTCAAATGTTTGAATGATATTATTCAATGCTTGCATTTATCTAGATAGGACCAAATAAGGACCAACACAGATAAAGATTTAGTTGTTTTTTTGTGTCTCATAGATAAATGGTACTAGATTCGATCACGAACTATTTTTTGCCTCGCACTATCAAAGATTGTAACTAAGTTCTTGAAGAATGTGTCAACTGCACCAGGTTCTAGTAATTCATACAGACAACAGTGATACACTCAGAGGTTGGCTTAGCCAGGAGAGACTCGCCCGGGTCTTCGATAACCAATGTTCAGTGGTGAGCCACTGTCTAGTGTATTTACAGAGAAGCTGATTTGTCTCAGTAAATTTTTATAGATCTAAAATCATTGAAAAGAATGAAATCAAACATTAGTGAAATTTAACTTAAGATAATCGGTAACAATGCCGTTCACAAAGTCTTTTTGTTTCCTTTTTATTTTCTGTTTGCCTATTTACAAATAATTTTCTCATGTTTTTGAAAATTTTCTGTTGACCAGGTTTTCCGAAGTGCTGAAGGCATGGGTATCCGACTTGACAGCGCATCAGCATTTGCCGGGGCTGTCGTGTCTCCTCATTATGACTCTCTTCTTATTAAGATCATTGCAAACGCAAGAGATCACCCATCAGCTTGCGCCAAAATGTTGAGAGCGTTGAAAGAATTCCGTATAAGAGGTGTGAAGGTGAGTCAGACTGATAATCAATTTAATCACTCTCATAGATCAGGAATTAAAACACAATGTCAATCCTGGATTTAAACTTAAAGGATTGAAACACTGTTTCTATAGAAACATTTTGTTGTTGTTGTAGGTAAGGAATTGAATGCTCTGCAAACTTAGACGAGATGAATGATAAGTTGTGTAAATTATGCAACATTTTATAATTAAGATCCTCTTTGTATATTCCCTCCCCCCCCCCTACAGACAAACATTCCTTTCCTGATGAACGTTTTGGAGAATAAAACTTTCCTGGAAGGCGCCGTAGATACGTACTTCATTGACGAGAACCCGGGACTTTTCCACTTTGCGGCTAGTCAGAACCGTGCCCAGAAACTGCTTCACTACCTGGGCACTGTGTTGGTCAATGGACCGTCCACTCCTGTAGGGACAGAGATTCCCCCCTCGGATGTTGTCCCCACTGTTCCAAGTGTCCCAAGCAGTAAGAATGAACTGTCTCTTTCACAATACTTATGAACACATAGACGTAGCTAAAGTATCATTAGAGCTTACAAACTGGCTCCAAAGCTTTATTGCTGCGCACTTCGTCCTTCATTGCTCCAGCTTTGAGACGTTGCCTAAATCCAATATGATAATTCAATGTATTTAGTGTAGTGGCATTTCTCATGATGTCTTTTAATTTATCACCCTGGCTGTTGATTGGTTGCACCTTGTATAGTCTTGTATCATTCTTATTATCTAACTAAACCTTTCAGGGTCTCATTCTGTTCACATTATTTTAACTGAACCTGTCATCTGGCTGTATCTGTGTGCTATACGACCATAAATGTGTGTTTCGTTCCTCTCTTAGGAACAGATAATCAAACTTATTATTTCCCTTTTTAGGAAGCTTGTATCTAAACTTGAACACCAAACAAAATAGTTCCTTATCTGCAAGCTAATGCCTAGACCACTGCACATGTTTTAACTGGAATCCTTTTATGGATCAGGAATTTTGGACAACAAGTGATCAATTCACAATACAGTCGATTTTGCTAAGCATAGATAGCTGTTGCTTCAGGGGCACAGTGATCGTCATGCTATTCAGTATTTCTCATAATTGAAGAGCATAGGGCTATGTCCGAAACGTCAATTTTTTCGTTAGCAGTCTGGCTTAGTAAAAGAACTAAAGCTCTATTCATTAATATCAGTGTCGTAGCAATCCAACTCATAGTTTCGTGGGACTTTGTGGAAACGTTGGGGGTATTCTCAAAGCCATAGCATAAAGAAAAAAAGAGGTTTTTTCTGGGTATTTTTATTCCATAAAAAGCTTCTTAGACATCAATTCAATGTTGCTTCAATGTTTAGCCATCGGTTATGTTGTTGACAGAGATTTTGCGTCCTCTCACATTTTCCCTGACCGGTATAAGGGTACAACTTTGCTAAACACCGTTAACAAGAATATTCCTGATTTGGCCCAAAACTTTTATTTGTGAACTATAATTTGTTTCTACTTTCTTAAACCAAACATTATTTCAGATGAGAGAGGCAAGGGTAAGATATGCAAAATTATTAATTGTGGGAGATTTTGCCGAGTCAATTTGCTTTATTTTTGCCCTTTACTCATTGTAGTTTTTATTTCTCGTTTATTTCTTTTTATGAAGATTTTTTTATGAAATATTAATTGTGATGTATTTTTATCCCACAGAATGTAAAGAATGCTTGTTATTAACATTTATCTAAATGTATGAAATGATGTATATTGATATTGGAATATTGTTTTGCAAAACTTCGCTGGGAAAATGAACACGCAAACCATTGTATCTTTCCCATGTCTAGCAATGCTCTGCTTGTCAGTTAATATCAAAAGAGGGATTTCGCTGCGTTAATATTTTTTCATGCATTGCATTTTTAACTGAAACATGTAACTGTGTGTGTGTGTGTGTGTCGGGGGGGGGGGGTGGGGGGTGGGAGGAGGATATCTCTGGTGCAGTCACTTTGGTATGCAGAGGCTGTGGGTTTGAAATCTTGATGGGAGGACTAATGGGACCTTTTAGAATTTTCAAGTCTCAGTTCCACCTGTCATACATATCAGAGTAGGACATCTGTACCACCGTGTTGAATTAAAAAGATGAAGAGTTTCTAAAACATGTATCAAGGTGCAGCATCTCTAAACGGTCAAGGGGTTGGAATCACTGTGGAAAGTTCATTGGTTCGTTTCCCAGCTGGTCCTTGTGCTCCTAAGACCTCAGTGTTGCACGCAGAATAAGAATTTGACTGAAGCAATAATTGATCATTTGAATTGCACAATTTGGACACCACAGAATGTCACTTGAAAAACTAATTCAAAATTGAGGCAAACACAATATGAATAAACAACAATATTCACCGACAAAATAACATGCACAAGGAAAGTATTTTTTGTCATCAGGCAATGAGTTTCAACATTTTAGTTAATTTTGCTTGCTTCAGTTTCTCCCATTGCTCTGTAGCACATTAAAAAACATGTTGCTATTTATAAAATATTGTATTACGATAATTGTTTGTCATATTTGAAGACAGCTGTTGATTGGATTGGCTGTTCTGTTTCAACTGTTGAGGTTTCCGTATTCTGACCAAAAGGCTATATTAACTCAAGCCTCTAGCAAATTCAAATTCATGAGAGGATTAAAGGTAGATTAGGACAAGTTAATTGAAAAGGAATCCCCCATAATCCATAGAGTGTTGCATGACTTTGGAATAGATGGGCTTTTTTTTGGGGGGGGGGGGGGGGTGCAAATGAAGGGAGAGGGAGGAGAAGAGGAGAGGGAGGGGATGCATAGATTGCAGTGGAACGACTCTGGTATAAGGGAGATCAACTTTACTTGTCCGTAATGAAATGGAAATTTGCTTTGTTTGTTACAATGGTATAATGCATTGTCATGTTAAATTGAACGTCATGAATATTGATAACATTCACATAGTAATTAGTAAAATATTAGTAGTGTACATAATAGATATATCGTATAATCATGTATATTTCATTTTGTTATAATCGTATAATCATGTATAATTCTTTTTTTTATGCTTCTGTGTAAGTCTTGTCTTCACTATTTTCCGATCACGAGTTCTGAAATTGATAGAGGGCGGTGAAGAGGAGAGGGAGGGGGTGCAAAGATTGCAGTAAAACGACTGGTATAAGGGAGATCAATTTTACTTGTCCGTAATGAAATGGAAATTTGCTTTGTTTGTTACAGTGGTATAATGCATTATCCTGTCAATTTGAACATCATGAATATTGATAACATTCACATAGTAATTAGTAAAATAATAGTAGTATACTTTTATTTTATAATGACCTGGATACATTTGTATCTGGGTTTGCACATCGATGCCTTCTGCCTTGTATACTGTCCTCAGCCAGACCCAGAGTTGGTCGCTACACTGTTTAATCACTGTGTTACAGGGAACAGATAACAAACAAACATAATCATGTATATTTCATGTAAACCTTGTCTTCAGTTGTTTCCTATCACATGCTCTAAAATTGACAGAGGGCGGTGGAGACTTAGCATTTTCAGGAAAGGAGGACGTCCTTTTGCTTTTGTCTGCAACTAATTGTTATCACACCACACACGACAAAAATCAAGGCACTGCCCTAGAAACTTATTTAATTTGGCTAGAATTTTCCTTGAAAGTTTTGGAGTGAATGATGATTTCGTTTTTTTTTAATTTTAGAAAAAAAAAGAATGTTACAACAAACCATCAAACTGATGATGAAGTCAAAAAATGGAATCTGATTGTGAAATGTGTGATCACCGAATCAGAATGAGTTGACTTCACACTCCATCATTCATTTTTATTAATTTGTTGATATATTCCTAGATACGTATAACGTTAAAATGTTTTGCAAACACAACTTTTTCTTTCCCTCACGCATGCCACAGCCCCTCACGCATGCCACAGCCCACAGTTTTGTGTCTCACAAAACTTAAATAAACACTACACTGTATTGGGACACTTCAAACGAGAGTTGAATTAGAAATGGGCAATATTTTATCTACCTCCTAATGCACGCCTTACCGGTGCACTAAAACTTTTAACAGCAACTCACGGGTATTCTACTTTGAAACGGCTATGATTACCAATTCCTTATTTAGATACTCCACATTGTTGTTTTGACAATTTATGAAGATTGAAAGACAGGTACAAATTTGTTCGCCAAAGATCAAAATACACAATGGGCTCATTACCTGCTTGTTTTTAATTCCTGAAGCAGAGTCTTTCTAGCTGATGTAAGTCGTCAGTGACATTTGTATTTACTTCCATTTGTCATATACACCCTTCAGAGCTTGACATATGACTGGCCCCTACACTGTTTATCGCGGTATAAAGGGGGCTCGATAAACAACAATGACATTGAAATTATTAGCATAACGAAGTGGAGATCATTTGCTTTGATTATGCAATGATGTATTTGTTTAATATTTGAATAAAATGCCATTCATTATACACAGGGCACACAGGTAGACACTGCTAACCTTGCCTACCTGGATCACTCACACCCATGGCATCGACTCATTGCCATGTATGGAAACAAAGAAGCTTCCTTTAAAAAACTTTTTTTTTTTCAATTTCTTAAGCCTACCTTTTTTTAATTATTGTAATTTGATTTACCATAAGTAAATACAAAATGTAGGTTTGTGAATTGTTCATTATTTGAATATGTAGTGTTAACCTTTTTTTAATTTGTTATAATTTTTCTTTGTTCAATTGTTGAAGTACTTGAGTTGTTAGGTAACGCAATATTATCTTTGAATGACATCATTGAAGAAGAATGCAAGCAGCATTAAATACAAGCATAAAAATACTAGCATAAGATTGAAATACCATTTGACCACATCAATTGGTTTATATATGATTGCGTTTTTTGGTAGTGGTCTTTTTTTTTCAGATATCACTAGAGTTTTATTAATATGTTATTGTCAGTTAATCTTGTCACCTGTGATCATCTGCGTCTTGAGTCTTTGAGAACCCACATCTCTTTTCTTGATCTTTCCATTTCTTTCTCACGATTTGATGGGGGGGGGGGGGGG